>CDFF01071375.1:1641-23126 GCA_000826265.1 Acanthamoeba culbertsoni
TTGGATAGACAGGAGCGTATATTATAGACACACAATGATCAAGAATCGGACTCGTTCTGGCGCTGCTGCTCATCTTGTTCTTGGCCGTTGCTGCTCAGTGGCTGCTCCCCCGAGGTCGTATGCTCGTCTCCTCCTTCCCCATTTCCCTCAGGAGCTGCGCCTGCGTCAGAGGCCTCGCTGCCGTCATCCATCAGCGAGGCCGACACCAGGTCGAGCAACTGTCCGCCAGAAGACGCCGGTTCGGCTCCTGCCTCCTTGGGGGCCGCTGAGGACGAGACGAAGGGGGAGTGCAGATTCTTCTCGTAGATGGGACGGAGCACGGGCGCCACTCCCGCCGTGACGTCGTAGAACACCGCAGACGCGCCGGCCGGCCGTGCGTATATGGCGGCGACGCACTTCCCGATGTAGGGGGACAGCACCTCCGTCGCCATGCGGCAGAAACCGTCAAAGTACTCCCTCTCCTCCTCGCTCAGCACCGTCTGGTTGTTGTTGGTTGTTGATGATGATGATAATGAAGATGATGATGGTTAGTTGATACCCGCGGTGTGGAGGGGAGGGGAGGAGAGGGGCAACTCGCCTGCTTGTGGATGTTGCGGATGGCGATGGCGGCGTTGGCGAGTGCTGCGCCCACCACTTGGTAAACCCTGTCGCGGAGGGAGTAGAGGGCACACGAACGCAGCTCGTTAAAGGCCCCGAGGAGCCCGTTGGCCATGATGGCCAGCGGGGGATAGTCCATCAACACCACAGGCGGGGCCAGCTTGCTGTTCGCATCTTTGTTTGTTTGTTTGTTTTTTTGTTTGTTTTTTTTTATTATTGTTTTTTTTCCCCCACCGGCTGGCTGTGAGAAATGATGAGGAGGGAGGGGAGGGGGGGGAGGGAGAATAGGGAGAGCAGCTTACCGTCTTCGAGGCCGGTGAGCATGGCCGCCGCGAGCGTCTTGGGCGGGGCCACCCACTTGTGCGCCTTGAGGGCCTGCGAGAAGCGGTGCGCGGCCGCCTGGACGAACGACGAGAACATGCCGTGGACCGCCTGCTCGAATATCGGGCCCAGCAACCCTACCGTATACACACACAAACACACACACACACACACACACACACACACAAACGAGCAAACGAACGAGCGAAGGTAAATGTGGAATGCAATGGAGTGAGCGCATGATGGGATGGGATGGGATGGGATGGGATGGGATGGGATGGGATGGGATGGGATGGGATGGTGCGCATGATGGAAATGATGAAAGGCGTTTCTGTTTTCTCGGTCTTACCGCGAAAGTCGAGTCCGACTCTGGCGAGGGAGGTGGCGTAATACATGCTCTGCTCCAGGATGTTCCCGATCAGCGCCCCCTCCTTCACCTCCGGCAAGTGCCTGGCGTTGTTGTTGTTTTGTTTTTTTTGTTTTGTTTTTGTTTTTGTTTTGTTTTTGTTTTTTTTTGTTTTTATTTTATTTTTTTGATTGATTGATTGATTGATTAAATTGATTGAGAATGCTGGCATTGGTGGTTGGGGTTGTGGTTGGGGGGCGACGGGGGCGTACAGGGAGAGGGCGTCGGCAAACTCGGACACCTTTTGGGTGAGCCAGCTGTGCAGGATGCCCGTCCCCGGGCCGCCACGTTCGCCTCCCCCGGGCCGCCCAGTCCCCGGGGACCCCGCAGACCCCGAAGGCCCAGACGACGATGAGGATGAGAAGGACGATGTGGAGGACGATGAAGAGGAAAAGGAGGAGGAGGAGGAGGAGGAGGAGGAGGAGAGGAGGCCGTCGTCGGGGAAGATCGCGCGGTACTGGGTGATGATGTCGAACACGTGCACCCGGCAGCAGTCTATCATCTTGCTCAGCTGCGGAAGACAAAAGGAGACCATCATCATCACCATCATCATCATCATCATCATCATCATCATCAATTGACCCCTTTGGGAACCAATGGGAGCTTCGGACCACCATCACAATCACGCGACCGGATGGGTGGCCCTGCTGTGCTATGATGTGATGTGCAGTGTTTATGGCTGCGGCTATGGCTGTGGCTGTGCTAAAGAGAGGAGGTGTGTGTGTGTGTGTGTGTGTGTGTGGGACGCGTGTACGCACGTAGGCATAGGGATTGGCTGTCGCAGCAGCGGAATCGATAACCGAATGAAGCCACGCGTCTCTGCTCTTCAAAAAACTGGAACACGTTCACATCAACCATGTTGAAAGAAAAGAAAAAGAAAAAGAAAAAGAAAAAGAATTAATCCTCCTCGTTAGTGATCATGGATGTAATTGGGTGTAACGTTACGTGAGGCGAAGCTGCGTCTCGCTGTAGAGATTCATTCGCCGCAAGTGAGAGATTGCCCGCAGACATCCCGGGAGCGCCATGTTATCTGAGAGAAAAAGGAACAATTTTATTATTATTATTATTATTATTATTATTATTATTATTATTATTATTATTATTATTATTATTATTATTATTATTATTATTAGGGTTATCCCTGCAGAAGCTGAAAAGGAAATTGTACCGCGAAGTTTGTTGTGGAGCTGAGCGATCATCATCTCTCGCGATTTGTCGACATCGGCCGCAATGGATTGGATGATAGGAATATCTGGATGCTTCTTTTTGAGCCCGAGGACGAATGCCTCCAACTGCAGCGCCTCGTCGTAGAGCTCCGATCGCACGTAGGTCTCCATCAACTCTGGAATCTCCAGTATTTCCTGTTTTGTTTTATTTTTGTTTTATTTAATTTATTTTTGTTTTGTTTTGTTTTGTTATTTTCATTTTTCAATATCATTCGATGTGGTGTTTCGGCGGTCGTTCACCGAATTGAGAGGGGTGGGGTGGAAACCATGAGCTTGCCGTGATGATCGAGAGTGTTTTGGGTGGCAGAACGCTGCCCGGTGATTTCCACAGCTGTTTTGCAGAATTGCTCGCACGCTTTGCTGAGGCTGGGCAGTCCCGTCTCCAAGCCCGCCACAAGCGACCTCACCTCCACCACCTATTTTATTGTTTATTGTTTAGTTTTGTTCATTGTTCATTGTTCATTGGGAAGTTTTTGTGGTTTTCTTAATTTAATGTTGTTAAAGTTATTTTAAAAAAAAAAAATACTAACACAGCTGGAATAAAGGACGCCGTGCCTGTTGCTTCATGCCTCGAATGCACTCGGAAGTTTGTATGAATGCCTTGTAGTGGGTGAAGGCCAAGTCCTGCATTTGTTTTTTCATCTTTTCAGCCTCGTTGTGCAGCCTTTCGGGTTCCTTCATGATTTGTTGGAACGTCGCTGACGAGAGGGAGGCGAGATAAGTCTCGTATTCAGTGAGCATTTGCTCTTCTTCATCATGGTGGCCCGTTTCAGCGTATTGGGGCAGGATGAGTGCCAGGAGCGGCCTCTCGCTCTCACTCTCTTCTCTTGTCCTCAGTACTAAGATGTAGAGCTTAAATCAGAATCAACCAACCAAGAAAGGATGGACAGTGCGTACCCTCTTCCGCACTAGTGGCCACCACATCCATCTTCCTCGTTGAGGAAACAAAAGAGAGAGAGAGAAAAAAAAAACGCACAATTTTATTAACCAACGCTTTCTCCTAACAGGGATTTAATGGCGGCGTGAAGACGGGGACCAGGAATAGGCCCTTGAGGCAAAACAAGAAAAGTGCTTTTGTCAGCTCCTTCTATTGTCTGTAGCATGTCCGGCATTAGCTCGCTCAACACCTTTACTCGGCTCTCAACCTCCTCTGTGTGTTAGACGAGCGAAATGATAGAACTTGTTAGTCCTTTCGTTGCTATAAGCGAATGGACAGCTGACGTACGCTTGGATAGAGTCAGCCCAAAAGCATCACGATACGACGAACATAACTGGGCAATCGCCTCATCCAAAAGTACCGGCTTGTACTTTTTCACAACGAAGAGGCTGAATGAAGAACGATCAGTAAATGATGCACAAAAGCGGGCCAGGGCAGGAATAGTCGCACGATCGCAAAACGAGATTAAGCTGAGGAAGCGATTTAAGCTGCGCTGCTGCCTTCTGTTTCTCAGCTCCACCCTGAGCGGCCAGCCTCGCCTCGCGTTCTTTCACTTGTCGCAGTATCGCTGCGTATCGCTCCTTATTGCTTCTCTTGCCCACCTGCCCGGATCCATTCGCATTGGTATCGACGGTGACGTCTTTTCTGCCGCTCACTGCTTCCTCTGGCCGCGTGGCTTTTGAGTGGTTGGTCAAGGAAAGTGTGGTCGGGAGCTCCGGCAGGGCAGCCTGTGGAATGTTGAATGGCGAGCTGCAGGCGATCCCGTTCTCTTTCTTCAACTGCGCCAGCCGCTCGCGGAATCTACACATACATGTACGCGCGCAGGATATCCATCCCATCCGTTTGGTCAGGCAGAAAGAATATCAAGACTGATCGTATATTTAGGCTAGACAAGGAACTCGATGAACTTGCTCAAAACGTACAGTGTTCTTCGTTGAATAGGGGCTGCATCCTGATAGGGAAGAATAAGCGCCAAGCCAGCAGGGAGGAAGAAAGAAGAAATAGGCGATGTGCATACCGGAGGTAGGGCGACTGTTAAAACATACTGACCGCACGATGAATAGAGCGCTTTTTCGCGGGCATGCGTCTTGCGCACATCCAACAGATACGCCTCGGGGTATACTGTTCTATACAAGTTAGGACCCACTTCGAAATAAATAAAATTGTGGTATTCAAACCTGTCTTAATCTGTGCGAGATGCTCCAGAGTAAAGGAACTAACAAGAAAATTGGCTATCTACAATCAGGAATAGGTGAAGGAGAACGGTTCTTGAGAAGGAGTTACCGTTTAGTGAGGGTTTGCACGCCCTGTTTCAAAGCAGGGAAGATGCCAGGGCCTTTCCTGTTGCAAATCAACGCCATGTCGAGTCCCGCAAAGACCTCTTCTAGCTGAGACGCGCCCGTCCACCATAATCCGGTGGCCTCTTCGCTTGTCTTCAGGCGAACAGGCAAAGCGAGTTAGAGGAGGAAGAAAAGGCAAATTGGTGTGAGCACTTTTTTTGCACGTGAGGGGTCTTCACTCGTCGCAGTGCCTTCTTTAGTTGCCTCGCTCGTTGTCAGCTTACGCCGCTTTGCAACGCGCTTGGGTCTGGGAGCGGGTAATGAGCCGGCAGCAAGAGAGTCTGCACTCTGCTCAATGTCCCCATGCGACTCGTATTGCATAACGATATCACTTTGTTGAGGAGGAGGCTCTGCATCCTTTTTCGTATTGAACTTGCGTTTCGCAACACGTCGCGGTCGAGTTGCTTCCATCCTTTTTTTTTCGTTTGCTGTTTTCCCGCGGTTTAGCTTTTTTTTTCCGCACCGTTACTTTTTTTCGGAGTGATATTTCGAGATAGAAATTTCAGCACAGTCATATTTGAATAGCTGTTGGCGGTTTGAAAAACTTGGAGGTCTGTGCGGTTTCCGTTGGCCGCCCAAGTTTCCCTCCTTTTTCGTTTGCGCGCCACAAATCGCGAGCATAATTTGGCATTTGTTTTTTTCTGTTTTACGTCTGCCGCACACAAAACAAAACCACTGCGCATCTTCTACCATCTCCTTTTCTTCTTACACAAGATGAGTACCAACATGTGGGCCAGAGAGCGCCAGGAGTCGCGCAAGAAGGATTTCAAGGCAGGCGTGTCTGCGGAGGATTCAAGGCGAAAGCGCGAGGACAACGTTGTTCGCATCAGAAAGAACAAGAGGGAGGAAAGTCTCGCCAAGAAGAGGAACATTGGCCAGGCGACTGCCGCTCGCAGCAAGCACCACGATGCCACCATCGCCCAGAAGCTAGAGAATTTGCCTAAGATGGTAGCCGGTGTCATGTCCGAGGACGGCCAGCAGCAGTTGGAGTGCACCACACAATTCAGGAAGCTTCTTTCCATCGAGCGCAATCCCCCTATAGAGGAAGTCATCGCCACCGGTGTTGTGCCCCGCTTCGTCCAGTTCCTCACCTTCGATCACAGCCCACAGCTCCAGTTCGAGGCCGCGTGGGCTCTTACAAACATCGCCTCCGGTTCCTCGGAGCAGACGAGGATTGTTATTGAGAAGGGTGCAGTTCCCATCTTCGTTCGTCTGCTCTCTTCGAGCAACGACGATGTCCGTGAACAGGTAATTCAGTCCAGAAATCCTCTTCTGGTTAAGAGGCGAAGGCCTAAGCTAATTCTTTCCCTAACCATGCCTCTCTGTTGTGTTAGGCTGTTTGGGCTCTGGGTAATATTGCTGGTGATTCACCTCAGTGCCGCGACTACGTTCTGCAGCATGGCGCCATGGGGCCCCTTCTTCAGAACCTGATGGAGTCGTCTAAGCTCTCGATGTTGAGAAATGCCACCTGGACCCTGTCTAACTTCTGCCGCGGCAAGCCTCAGCCCCCGTTCGAGCTTGTGAGCCCGGCCCTGCCCACTCTTGCTCGTCTCATCTACTCTACGGACGAGGAAGTGCTCACTGACGCCTGCTGGGCCCTGTCTTACCTCTCCGATGGTAGCAACGACAAGATTCAGGCCGTCATAGAGGCTGGCGTTTGCCGCCGAATGGTGGAACTGCTCATGTACGCCCCCATTTCGCTGAAAGGTGGTAAACCAGGTTACATTTCTTTACTGATCGTGCGATTTTGGGAGTACAGGCACACCTCGTACAGCGTGAAGACTCCCGCCCTCAGGACGGTTGGTAACATCGTTACTGGTGATGATCTGCAGACACAGATAATCATCAACGTGTCCGCTCTTCCCTGCCTTCTGTCGCTTCTCAACAGCCCCAAGAAGGGCATTAAGAAGGAGGCTTGCTGGACCATCTCCAACATTACGGCTGGCAACAAGGCTCAAATTCAAGTGATTATCGATGCCAACATAATCCCGCCTCTCATCAATCTCCTCAGCAACGCTGAATTCGATATTAAGAAGGAGGCTGCTTGGGCTCTTTCGAACGCTACCAGTGGAGGATCGCCTGAGCAAATCCGTTATCTCGTTGCCCAAGGTTGCATCAAGCCCCTTTGCGATCTTCTTACGGCCAGCGATGCCCGAGTCATTACCGTCGCCCTCGAAGGCCTCGAGAACATCCTCAAGGTCGGCGAGTCTGATGCCAAGGCTTCAGGCGGCCGCAACCAGTACGCCGACTTCATCGAGGAGGCGGAGGGTCTCGACAAGATCGAGCAGCTTCAGGTACACCAGAATATTGACATCTACGAGAAGGCTGTCCGCATTCTCGAGAGCTACTTCGCTGCGGAGGAGGATGACCAGAACCTCGCACCGACTGTCGATCCTAACCAGACGGCGTTCACCTTCGGTGCCCCGAGCGGTCTTCCCAAGGAGGGCTTCAACTTCTAAGCCTTCTCTTTTGCCCCACCAAGACGAGACCCTGGTAGCGACAAGGTCAAGTCCTTCTCGCTTCTCGTTTCGATATCTTCCTTCTTCTTTCTGCTGCTACGCTCCGCTGCGATCGCGCTCTAGCTATGCTCTGCGCTGCTGCTGCCGCTGCCTTCGTCCGCTTCCGTGCAAGTGCGAGTTACTTGTGGCTGCTCTCGGTTTGATGGTGGCTACAATGGGTGTGGCGCCCATCCGAGCGCTCGGCCGCCATGTACCTTACCCTCCGTGTACTATTTGGACCCCTTTTTGGAGCTTTCTTGTTTTCTTTCGAGCTTTGTGAACAAATGCAGTCCATGTCAACGTCGCCTTCCGCGTTCCTCTGTCTGTGGTGATCTTTCTTCGTCTCGCGCGAGCTATCCTTTCTTGTTGGTGGACTTGGCGTTGGGAATTCGGCACTTCTTGTTCTTGGGGCAGTAGCAGCAGGCCCACGTGGGCTTGTGGTTGGGCATGTAGTTGACCACGGCATGGCCCCTGTGGCACTCCTTGGCGCAGGCCTCGCACACCCACGTCACCTTGCAATCCTTGCACACGTAGTAATTCTCCACCTGGTTGGCGCCCTTCTGGAAGCGGAGCGTGAAGCACTCGTGCGTGTCGCCCTGCAGCTTCAGCTGCCCTCTGAGCTCCACATCGCAGCCTGTGTATGCGTTGGTATCAGGTATCCCCGGACCCCCGATCGGGGTGAGGGATGGGCTTGAGAGCGCGCCTACCTGGAGGGGCGTCGTATTGCAGCAGGGGACGGTGTCGGTCATGGAGTGCCACCTCCTCGCCGAAGGGCGTCCGCAGCACAAAGTGCGCGTCCGAGGAGAGGTCGAGGAGGGGCGTCCCCATCGCCTTGAGCCTCTCCTCCACGAGATTGAACTGCGCGCACAGCCAGGGAAGAGAGCGCTTAGCACAGCCGCCCTCTAGGAAAAGAAGAAGGAAGAAGAAGAAGAAGAAGGAAGAAGAAGAAGGCAACACTGCGGTTGCTGTGCGCATGCATACGAGGTCGTTGGGCGCGTCGGTAGGGCGAAGCTGTAAGCGCTCCCATCGGATGCTGCGAGAGGGAATGCTGACGTTGACCGACAGGCCAGCCAGCCGTGGCTCCACCGCGCTTTCCCTCAAGAACGCATCGTACGCCTGCCCGAAATTCCAGTCATACCCAATACATATCAGGATACGTGTGTGTGCGCTAGGCTACGATTTACAGAGGGGCAAACCTTCACGAGGTTGGCCACGCTGTCGTCGAGGCTTTGGCGGAGGGCCGCTATCTGCACTTCGCACTCGTCGGCGAGGGTGCGTAGTGCGTTCTCCCTTTCATTGGACCCGACCCCTTCCATCTCCTTCTCGATCTCTGTACAGGGTCAACACGAAAAAGAGGTATCAGAACATGGAATAGTCCAACGAGCTGATCACAAAGTGAACGGATGGATTCATGTGGCATTGTCTCTTCTACCAAGACGCCTGGCAGCGAATCGGGACCGCACGGACGCCTGGGCCTTCTCCAGCTTTGCTTTGAGTTCCTGCGGGTAACGCGGCGTGGGTGGTTCGGCCCCGACCAGCGAAGACGGACAGGGGATTTACCTGATAGTACAACTCATAGGCGGCGAGGCTCTTCTGCATGTGGCGCTGAAATACTTCCTCGATGGGCGACAGCTCACCGGCCGCCGGTGGGCGGTCTCGAGACGAGCGGAGGGCGTCCAGTTTTCCGCCTACAACGTATATCGTAGATTACATATATATATATATGTAATCTACAACGGATACTACGATAGGAGTGGTGTGGGATACCCGTGGAAACGAGTTTGGAGAAATACTTCTTGGCGGCTTCTTCTTTTTCCTGTTGTACGATCGCCAGCATCTTGTCGAACCAATGGTTGCGGACAAGCTGTGCCTTGGTGGCGTTGGCGTTGCAGCACGGACACACATGTTTACGGTTCACGCACTCCATGATGCATCCCTCGCAAAAGTGGTGCTGCCGCCAAGGTTTGGCCGTTAACAAAATTGATACAGGACAAGCAAACAAGTAAAGAAACATATAAGCAAAATGGAGCACTAAAGTGGTGGCGTACGCCACATGGGGTCATGTAGCAGTTCTGTATGGGGCTGAAGCAAATGGGGCATAGGAATTCGTCATAGACGGCTTTCAACTGCAGTAACCGGCAAAGCTTTCGTTGGTTACCCAACCTGCAGGTATTGCGAAAGGGGGTTTACCGGTATGGAAAGGCCGAGCTCTTGCACGTCTTCTTCCTCCAGCATGTTCGGGTTGGGTTTGTGTTCTTTTTCGCTGATGCGGCTGTTTCATGGATATCAAGGAAATCTTTTTTCCCTCGACGTTTTCTCGGGCGGAGTAGCAGAAGCATTGAAACTCTTGAATTGGTAAAAAATACGTTGTCTACTGCGTGGACGTCAAACTTCCTTGTTTCCGTTTTCTCACTTAGAGCTGAACCAACCAAATGGTCATATCAAAGCACCAGCGACCAATCACAAAAACTGCCCTTTGGTACAATGCTAGGAAAACCCATAGTTCTGCCACTCTTACTACCATTCTCCAAACTTCCCAGTTACCCTTGCTTGTATTTGAACTGCTTTCCAGGCCTTGCGCATCCTTCTTTATCTTTCTTTCCTACGCTTCTTCTTCCTAGGCTACAATGTTGCAAGATCCTCCTGTCTTGGCTTTTGAGATACCACTAGCATCTTCCCACGTTTCATTTTGTACCTCATGAAAACCTTTCACACAAAGTTTAACTATCCTTGGTGTCCCAACTTCGATTAAGGGTGATCAATTTGCTATTTGAACTGGGAATACAACATTTATTTCTACTTAGATATAGTGAAGCCTCGTAATATTTCTTAACGAACCAGGTGAGTCGAGAGGTTAAGGTAAGGTTGGGGTTGAGTGAGTCAAGAGGACTCGTCCTAGTTACGGGATCGCATGTAGTCATCGAGGTCTTGATCCAGGTAGCTTTTAGCAGACTCTGCCGTCTGCAGCATATAGGCATCCAGCTCCGCATCTAAAGCATCCTTCGTTGTCGGTTTGGGTGCGCCATTCGCGGTTGGCCCGTTACGGGCAGTTCCTCGATCACCTCTCGCGCCTCGACCTCCCCTCTGGGGTGCGCCTCGAGCGGCCTTGATGTTACTACGGGCGACGGCGTGGGTGACAGGCTGTACCTGCCTGGCAGGTCTCATGTTGAAGGATTGCTGTTGGTTGGTGAAGGCAGGTCGTCCTCTGCCCCTTGCAACATTGGTCACTCGGCCACGGGTACTAACCGTGCTCTGGGCTGTTCTCATCACTGTGCGCTCTGCAGCACGCCGCACCGAGGGTTGAACGGCTCTTGTGGTTGGCTGTTGCACGATGACGGCACGCTGCTGCCGAGATTGAGAAGGGATGCCCTTTACTACGAAGACCGGCTTGTTGCGGGAAGCTATTTCATTTTCCTTAGTGCGTCGGATATTGTTTTCTAAGATAACGTCATCGCTTAAATTGATGCTCACTTGTGGGCCGGGAGTGTCGTCATCATCATCAAAGGACGGGATCCAGGTGGTCGCTATCGACCTCTTTGTTGCCACCATCTCGCTACGTTGCGCTACCTGACGAATTTCGGTAGCTAGGCGCCTTACTCTTGTGCCCTCTTCCTGAATCGGATTTGCTCCTTGTTTAGATTCGGCCTCTGGCTTCGGGGGCAATTGTGAAAATCGCTCGTGAAGGGTCAACGTCTTGCGAGGAGCGGTAACAGATACTTGGCCCGTACTAATAGGCGACACCTCCACTCGCCTCGACGAGACTGTGTGCTGGCTCATGGCAAACAAAACTTAACAAAAGAAATGATGAGAAAACAAACTGTAAATTTGCTAGAAGCCTCTTTTTATTTGAAGTACGCAGCAAAAACAGAGATTTATCGTGGCTTGGAAAAAATTGACGAAAATTTAGATATTTTCTTAAATTAGTGCTAATTATGAAAGGATTGATATGTATTAATGTTTGTGTTTGTTTTATATAATGTACAAATTTTCTAGGTTTCAGTTTTTATTATTATTATTATTATTATTATTATTATTATTATTATTATTACTATTATTACCAGGCCTTCTTCGGGTGACAAGGCAGAGGCGACGTAGGCCTTTGCGAGCTTGGTCGCCTGGTATTTCTGTTCTCGAGCGCTCCATTCGATGAATTCGTTCGCCACCAGAAAGCCCAGAGCCGATTTTTTAATGTTAATTTTTAATTTTAATCTCAATCATTTATTTTAACAAAAGAAAATCTGTGCATAGCAAAGCAAGAAGATAATTTGCAGTGTTATTTGATTTAGCTGCATTGGATGAGGTTGGGCATTGTCACAATACCCAATAAACCCAACCTTACTTTTTAACAAACCACTCGCTCAAACGACGGCCAACGAGTCTATGTTGCTCATCACGTTGCCCACAATGACAAGCGATCTCCGTTGCGCATCATTTATTTCTTTTCTCCCGCTTGCTGGGCACACATTTTTCTCAGGCACGATCGGCCTGCTTGGTTCACGGTTAGCTTTAAACATAAATTACACGCACTAATTATATACCTTCAGCTTAGGCACTGTCCGTTGTGATTGAAGCAGTCTCTGTAAAGATGACTTAGAAGATCGAGGCACGTTGCTCTTCTTGACTTTTAACGCCTTGGTAACTGGGCCAATCAACACTAGCCGATTATATTAGAATCGCGCTGTGAAATGCGAGCTCATAGAAGGAAATTTAGCTCTTACCAGTCGAAGAGGCAAGCGAAGAGGTTCCGAGTTTGTTTACCTCCTGTATACTAGGGAGAAGCTTCCGTTTTTTAAGGTTGTCGGCCCTGATATCCGAAGAGTGTTGTGTAGTGACAACATTCTCCTTGTTCTGCCCTTCTTCGTAGTCCGCACCCTCTTCGCTCGGCCGCTTCCTGCCCTTGTTCTTGCGCCCACCAGCGGGCTTTTTCATTTTCTTGCTCGCTTTCTTTGTGGCGGGCGAATCGAACGAGGTATTTGCGGTCTGCGCTGACTCGACGTCCTCTTCCTCGTCATCGGTGAGTGAGAGCGCAGTTACTGGGAAGAGCGACTTGAGTGTGCTTCCCTTTGACTTGAGATCAGCTTTGCTGTTCGCGCTGTTGGTGGTGATGCTTGTCCTTGAGTTGAGAGAATTGGGTAGATTTGCAACCTTCGCCCTCTTGTTGGAAGAACTCTCCACCAGCCTCTCTTCGAAATGGTCAGTCACGCTGCGACGTCGCTCTGGTTCCTCCTCGTCTTGCTCATCTGTTGGCGCTCTCAAGCGCTTGGTAGCCGAGCCTCTTCGTTCTCTCTCACGCACTCGTTCACGTTCCTGGAACGTTTCAATGGATAATCGTTGCGAATCCTGTACGGGAAGATGGATTCAGAAAATGGAATATAGGCGCAGAGGGAGCACGGTATGTGTGTGTGTGTGTGTGGTGACCATATGTGAGCGAAGTGCATGGATTTCGTCACGCAGCTTCTTTTCGGATCGACCTCCTTCTGCGACCTGTACTCGATAGACGTTACGTAAGCTGGGCTGCGTTTGCATTTCACTCTGGTGAAGCTTCGAATTCGTACTTGAGCACGCAGGCGCTGTAACTCGGTCTGAAGCCTGGCCTCGGTCTCCGCGCCGTCTGCTTTGAGCTTCTCGATCTGTCGTAGCAAGAGACGAACTTGTTTGTTTGCGGCCTCGAGAGCCTGCATCCTCTCTTCATACTCCCTGTTCAGCGCGCTTAATGCCAGTCCTTCTTCTCTCTCCTACATTTAGTGGGAGGCAAGTGGGAGAGTAAGCGAGATGAGGGGCAATGGTCCTATTGGATAAAACAGCGTACTTTCTGGACTCGCCGGCGATAGAGGTCGGCTTCCTCAAGGATGGTCTCCAAATCGAGCACCCGCTGTTTCATGGCTTGGCGCTCCTCCTGATACGCCAAAGGCGGCCGGCAGACACACACACACACACAACAGAAATAGATGAGCATCATCACCCCGGGTGGAGCATGCATGAGAGTGGATGGTACAACCTCCAGGAGAACCTTGGTCCTTTTCAATTTTCGTTGGTATTTCTGAGCGTCGCTGCGCGCGCTGTCCCGTTCCGAGGTCAGACGGGCGATGTCCATCTGGGTCGCCTTTAGCTTCTCCTTCAGCTCCAGATTTTCGCCCTGTGACATGGCTGGAGACATGGCGCATGCAAGGGATGAGAGGGGGGGGGCGGAGCAGCGTAAGCGCGCAAATGTAATACACAAAATTATTAGAGGCCGAGAAGGGGCGCACCGAGTTTGACTCGGAGGTCGTGCGACATCTTCCGTTTCTTGTCCAGTTTGCGCTGTAGCACCGCGAAATCGTGTTGCTGCTCGACCAGTATGCTTTCCTTGTTATGGATGATCTGCGATGTGACGATAATCACTACCAAGCTCACACTCTCAACACACAACACATACGCAGACCTCGCACACCACACCACACCACACACACACACACACACACACAGAGCAGAGCAGAGCAGAGCAAAGTAGAGCAGAGAGAGAAAGCAGAAGAAATGTACTGATCCGATTTGATGTTCGAGAGTGATCTTCTCTTCCTTGTTGATACGGGACAGCATCTCGATCTGCGCGCGCAGCTCCTTGTTCTCGGCGCCGATGGATTTTTGCTGCTCGGCGATGGCTTCGTAGGCCATGTTCCGCTCATCCAAGCGAGCCTTGAGGTGATGGATCTCCGTGGTCAAGGCCTGGATGTCCGATGCCCCAAACAAGTCCTTGTTGACTGCCTGCTCCAATAAGCGCGTTGTGGATCGGAGATCTGACACGTGAGTTTCAGGGGTTAATGTTGTATATTGTACGTGACGTACGACTTTGTTTTTGATGAGTTTGGCTCTGTGGCCGTATTTCAGTGAAGTGAGAGTCTCCCGGAAGTTGGGTGCAGTAGTCTGGATGTTGATGATGAAACAGGTTTTGGAGTTCCCTCCCAGCGAGTCCTGAAGCAATCGCGTGAGCTTGTTGTTCCGATAAGGAACCAAACCGGTAGCAGCTTTGCCAGGCTTGCTCAGCGCCTCTAGCACGTCTCCTGCATACACAAGAGGAGTAAGCGACCCAAGAGGGACAGTGGAGGGGGCAGCAGCTTCCTCTCAGCATACCGAGAGCCGTTAGGGAAGCGTTAATTTGCTGCGCTTCCTTCTTATTCTGCCCCTCTACCACGGAGCGGACCAAACGCTCGCTTCCGGCTAGGTCCACGAGATGTAGCTTTCCCATTGTCACTGCCGCTTAAGTTTCAGCCTTTGGCTTGAGGAGAGGCAAATAATAATAATAATAATAATAATAATAATAAATGAAGGAAGGAGTGGCAAAAGAAGCAGCGCTCTCAATGGGTACCAGGGACGGAATCAGTCAGTGCAGAGCGAGATTCAATGTAAAATGTGAGGATGGCGTGTGACCGAGAGCTCCTCTCATTCATCTTTGTTGTTGCACTCGTACGCAGACGCATCTGTTCAACAGGAGCAGCGAACAGGGAACGCTAGTGTGAGGAGAATGGATAAAACCGGGGGGGAGGAGAGCTAACCCCGGCCTGGATGATTTGGCGCGCATGCCTAATAGACTCCACCGGTGTGTAGAGAGAGTCAGAACCGGTCAGAAAGACTGTGCCTGTTCGTGAATCCTCTCTGATTTCGATTTTTTTGGGTCGCCTAATATATATATATATATAGAGAGAGAGAGAGAGAGAGAGAGAGAAACATATCTCGATATAACGTTCTGCAATAAACTGCACCAGAGAGCGCGTGACAACCCACCAGTTTGGCAATTGCTTGTGTTTGAAGGAGGGATGGTTATCGACGTCGAGCAGATCGTTAAAATGGTCCAAATGCAGCTCGACAAACGAGCATTTCACCACGAACACAGTGTCGCTTCGTGATTCTATCAAATCAAACATTCGCTTCACTGCGCGAGGAATGAGACCCGGGTGCTCCCTACATGTTATCATAAAGTATAAGAGGCGCGTGTGGTGTGCGCGCGCGCGTGAGCAGAGAGAAGAGGCGTACTCGGTCCCGAACATAGAGTAGGTCTTTCCGGAGCCAGTTTGTCTGGCAGCAGCGAGTGGTGAGCCATTGGTGCTTTCGATCTAAGCGCAGCGGAGTAATACCCGTATGTAAAGAGAGTAGAATTGTAGCCATCTACAGCAGCATCTACCAGCGGGCACACATAGTCGAATAGCTGGGACTGTGTGGCCCGCTCATCAAAAACACGATCGAAGGTGAACATGCGCGGTTCTTCCGGCCGCATGAGCTTACGGTTCATGCTGCTGGGCGTGCTTCGCATGGGCGATGCCAAAGGCGATGCAACAATAGCACGAGGAGTCTGAAGAGAAACAGTTGGTGACGACCCAACATGCACGTTGAAACGACAAACAGAATACCCCTCTCATTTGAATGGAGTTGGGCGTTGACTGTTCGCGCCGCAGGACGGGCGTCATAGACGGGTGTGTTGGTGTTCTCGGCACAGCACTTGATGCTGCTAGCACGATCAATTTGTTAAGTTGCTCGTTGATCTTTAACCAACGTGCTTCATCGTACCAGAACCAAGTTCGCCGGGAGCGTGTATGGTGATGGTATTGTCTTGGATAGTGTGAAATGTTGAGAAACCATTCTCATGATCCTCTGCGCTTTGGGGTTTGACTCTCACCACAACACGCACAGCCTCCTCGACTGGCGCAGGTGGTTGAATATCCGATGCCTCCATTTAGCCTTTCAGGAGAGCGGCAAGCACTACGTATTCTTGCTCTTGGACTTCCGTGGCGCGAAGGGCTGCGTCGGGTTGACCTAACCATTTTTGGCGCCAAAATGAGAGCCTGACCGTTGCGAGTGCAGAAAAAGTGGCGGCTTTTAAGGATGAGAATACTTGTTCAGCACCATGAGGTAAACAAAGTGCATTTTGATCATAGCAACACATAATTACAAGAAACGATGTTGCATGAGTCGGGACGGATAAAGAAAGCATGACTCCTACTCCTTGAGCTTGGCCGCAGTGTACCTCTTCTGCCGTCCAAAGCTGGCCTCGTTCAGGACATACCTGGGTAATGCCTTCCTTAGTGGTCTGTTTGTTTTGTTTTGTTTTGTTTTGTTTTGTTTTTCGTTTCGTTTCGTTTCGTTTCGTTTCGTTTCGTTTCGTTTTTTTTTTTTTTTTNTTTGTGCAATGACAACGGGAGTCCGTACGTGGTATTATCGGCAAACGACAGCTCAACTTTTTCGATGAGAATGCGCTTAGATCGACTGAGCAACTGCGTGCTCAGGTCGCGTTTGTCTTAACGATTTCGTAAATCAGTAAACCTGGTGTAAATAAAAGACGGGAAGGGACAAACCAGGGTTAGAAATTGTGCGAAGCGTAACATTAAGGTGCGCTATCCCGTTAGGCCCTGCATCAAACAAAAACGAAAACGGATTTCAGTGTGAATAAGACTACAAGTATTTACGCATATACCAACGATCTTTACTGTCTCGACCCATCGAATACGTGCGTGAATGCCGACGCTGAGGAAAGGCACAGTGATGGGTCCCACGGCCTTCTTGCCCGACACAATCAGTAACTCCACGCCTTGGCCAGACCCAGTATGACCACACACACACACGCACACAGCAAGCACGTGATGCCCGCCATGCCATCCGCCCGCACATATCCCTCTTGATCAGACATACAACCCCAGATTTCTGTTGCGTAGTAGTTCTATCATACCGTCCATGTTTTCCGAGAGGGCTTGTGCCTTGTCGGAGAAATGTGTCTCCAATATCTCCATGGTGTACGGTAGGCCGAGCTGGGACAGGAGTAAGGAAACAACAGCAGAAAGAAAGGGGAATCTGAGATCATGAACCTTGGTATCGAGTACTCTTTGGAGCTCGGTGCCATCGACAACAAGATAACCGGTGTGAGGCAATGGCTGAACGCGCCCCTTTTCCCGATACTTAAGCCACCATAGCATCACACGCTCAAACGATGCCTTGTCCATCCCCGCCATGTAAGATGCTGATGTTTGGTACAACTCTTGAGTTCGCGCAGATAATGTGCATAGGTAAAATGGGAGGCTACCCAGATGCGAGCAAAACGGGGTAAAACATAGTGCCAGGCACAAAAGTAGAACATCTCTCATAAACCTGTACCGATATGGCCGGACCTGATCATTATTGTTTAATTATAATTATCGTTTATAATTATTATTTATTTATTTAATTTATTTATTTATTTACTGTAAACAGGGAGCGCACTCGTGCAACGCTAACGGTTTCTGGAGCAGGACCAGCGTAGATCAAATGAAGAGCACCGCCCTGTTTCAAGTCGTTGAGCGTAACGTATAGTCGTTTCTGCCTCAGGTGAGCAACGTTAGGACAGGGGAAGGCGCGAAGCGCAGCAGGGCGAAGGCAAGGCATGCAACGTTGAGCGATAGAGTGCGACATCGAGGAGGGAAGGCTGCGGAGAAGAGAGCAAGAGACTCGAGTGCGGCACAACGAATAAGCCCGAATCCGAGTTAGACTCTGCATCTATGTGCACAGTGAGGTCTCCAGCGAAAAAAAGCTCGGGAGAAAAACCAAGGTTTCTTCTTCTTTTTCTTCTTTTCTCATCCAATTTTCCTTGTCCGAGGTTCTCCGAGTAAGATGAGGCGTTTCAGTTCAGTTTGTTCTACACGCGCGCATAGACGACTTTCCAGCAACTTCAGAAGTTCTTCTCCGGCGCTGAGCACCAGGAGACAGTCGACCCTGGAACCAAAGATTGAGAAGGTGGGACAGGTCAAGGTCGCGCTCATTCCCGCTGACGGCGTGGGCAAGGAAGTGGTGCCCGAGGCAAAGCGCGTCCTTGAGGCCGTGGAACCTTTCCTCCCCTTTTCTTTTTCCTGGGAACCGCTTCATGCTGGTTGGGAGACCTTCCAGCAGCAAGGTTAGTGGTTTCCACGCTTAACCAGAATGCTCCCCGCCCATTCATCGCTTTCGTTTTCTTACTTAAAGCGATGAACGCAGGCACTTCTCTACCCGTGGAGACTCTAGAGAGGCTTAAGGGGTGCGATGGAGCACTCTTTGGCGCTGTCTCTTCGCCTTCCCACCGAGTAGAGGGTTACTCGAGCCCCATCATCGGCATGCGCAAGGCCCTGGATCTCTACGCCAACCTCCGGCCTGTCATCTCCGCCCCTATTAAGGCACTCCACCTCCCACCCCAACCAAGCCAGCCGATGGAGGGTGGCCTGTGGCTTTTTTTCCTGACGCGCCAGAGCCAAACTGCAGGCCAGCAGGCAGGGCATTGACATGCTCATTGTGCGTGAGAACACCGAATGCCTTTATGTAAAGAGAGAAAGAATCGAATCGGGACCGCAGGGCAGAGTCGCCATTGCCGATCGTGTCATCTCCCATTACGCCTCCACCCGTATCGCCCGAATGGTACCGACCGCTTTCCTCCTTTCCTTGCTTTTCTTGTCCCTTTTCCTCCTCTCGCTCCTCCTTCCGTAGGTGTTTTCTCTCATTTTTTTTTTTTTNTTATACACACAATTCGTTTGATCAAACGCCCCATTTCCCTCCACGCCATATGGTGAGGGGGTCCGCTTAACGCTTTAGCCCCACTACAGGCCTTCAGACAAGCGGAGCGACGAGCTGCGATGAAGGGCGCCCACAGCACGCGACCCTCCCGCGTGACCGTTGTGCACAAGTCCAACGTCTTGTCCCTCTCTGACGGTACGCGTGCTTCACCCTTGCCTTTATGTTCTCTTCTTTCCATTTATTTCTTCAAAAAATACCATGACGTCCAGGTCTATTTAGGGAGTGTTGCCTTGAAGTGGCTAAGGAGCATCCCAGCATCGAAGTTGAGGAGCAGCTCGTGGACTCTATGGTACTCTCTCGCCCATACTGCCCGCCTGCATACGAGTTCCCGCCTTTCTAAATTGAAGAATCGCAGGTATACAAGATGATCCTCGATCCCCAGCGCTATGACGTAGTTGTTGCTCCCAACCTTTATGGCGACATTCTCTCGGATGCAGCGGCGGCGCTTGTCGGCGGGTACACTTAACCCAAGCGTCAGCTCGTCCCCCCCCCTTTCCCCTTTCTCTCCTTCCGCCAACCCGCAATGTTGCTGCAATACAGTTTGGGACTTGCGCCGAGCGCGAATGTGAGCGACGAGTTCGCGCTTTGCGAGCCCGTGCACGGCTCCGCACCGGACATTGCTGGGAAGGGAATCGTCAACCCGTTAGCCACCATCCGGGCGGCGGCCCTCATGCTCCGTCACCTTCGCCAGGGACCTCACGCGGACATCGCGGCGCAAATGGGCGATGTCATAGAGGAGGGGGTCAACCGCGCCCTCGCTGGAGGACCGCTCACTCCGGATATGGGTGGTATGATTATGAATTCTTCTCTTTGGGCCTTGGACTTCCGGTGTGATAATCCTTCATTTTGGCCCTTAGGCACGGCTAATACAGCCGAGGTGACCAACGCGGTTATACATCACCTCCGGAGCCTTCTGAGCAACAAGCACTGAGTCTGTTGAGACCGTATCTTTCCTGTTTTTTTCTTTTTTCTTTTTTTTTTAATAAACAAACGAAATAACAAATAAATATAAACGTTTTGTAAATTGATTTGCCTATTTGCCAGGCTCCGGATTCCGGCTCAATGTCGATGTCGCTTACGCTGTGCGCACAGGAGGCGAAACAAGGATTACTCCGTCGCCGCGCACAAACAACATCTCCACATTTCTTTTTCGTCTCTGAAAGAAGGCAACCTTCAGATGTTCTGCCTTGCGCAAGGCAGCAATTGGATATGCCGCACCTTTATGATCTCCTCATCAGTTTCCTCATCCATCTCAACAGTGGTTACAGTTTCTTCCACATCTCCTAACACCATGTTCAGATGTTGATCGTAGGCCTGGGAGGGAGAAATTTAGTTGTCGATCTAATTACCAGACACTACTACGTGCGTACGTACATGCAGCTTGCCGCGTAGCTCACGCTCTCCTCGCAACTTAACGTAGATGCGATCGTCAAGGGAAAGGCGAATAAGGTCGAGAGGTTCCTCTACTGTGCTCCCCAGCTGAACGTCCTTGCCTCCCTGCATGTTCTACTTCTCAATTATTTCGGCTTTTCTTTTCTGCAGATGTGGAAAAAAAGAGTTTTTCCCTCTGGGAAAGGCAAGCAGAAATCAGCGGACGAAAGTGAATTCATCTCCACTTTGAAATGCTACCTCAAATCCAAGGTGCCCTAGTTTTTCCAGGGTATTTTTAACAAGGACAGTGCCGGAGGAGAAGAATCGATTGTGAAATTCAATAAGAAGCTGATTCGTTTGTGCGATGGATTGCCCTTGGTTCGCCAGCACATCATTAAGCACATCAAACTCAGCTCCTTCAATATCCATCTATAGCGGAGAGGGTTAATCAGAGCACCAATTACCAGAATTAATAAGTAAACCTTCAATATATCTGGGCTAGCAGAATGATTGAGCATTTGCATGATGGTACGCAGTCGCAGCACCTGAATGGTTACTTTGTCACCACTGAGACGCCCACGTGCTTGGGGATCAAGGGTCTCAGGTGCACTTATGACACCGCTGACACCAGTTTTTGGGAGTATCAGCTCAGCGATGTGGTCACTTCCCCCCACTCCAATGGCGAAATGGAAGAACCTATCCCTATGGGGCAGCATGTCAACATTAAACGGGTGTCGCAGCGATTGAAAAGACATGTACCTATGCGGTGAGGACTGCACGCGTCGTGTAACATGCCTCACACTTACAGGCGTAGGGTCGAATGCATATACAACCCCAGAGGGGAACAGGTCCAAAAACTGTTCCTCAAATGTGATGTCCTCGCCAAGGCCAAACGAGTACATAGTAATAGGTTTCTTTTTGCCAAGTCCTGCTACGCACAATCCCCAAGAGCCATAAATAATTCCCTTTCCACGGTCTGTCCCACCTATCTTCCTCATAGCAGGCCTGCACTCTTGGAGTGGGAATCTGTACAGATTGTCTTCCCCTACTGCTCCAACGTTGCCGTTCAAGAGGGTCGCTGTTGAATGCCTACCTAAGGGGTAGGCAAAGTAAAGGAACGTCACCAATAAACCAACCGAGAGTACCAGCAACAGACGCATTCCTCTGGTGGTCTTGGTATTCCTTGTGCTGGAAAACTGTTCTCGCAGCAAGCCATTTTGGCAACACGGAAAATCAGAGATTTTTTTTTTT
>CDFF01071375.1:29386-54144 GCA_000826265.1 Acanthamoeba culbertsoni
CTCTCTCTCTCTCTCTCTCTCTCTCTCTCTCTCCACACACACACCTTTAATGCAGCTCGCCTAGTGGATGGCACGTGTGCGTGACGACCGGGTCATCGGACGCCAATGCCAAGGCCTTTGAGATGCTGATCGATCCCGAGGACTATGTTCTCGTGGAAAACCCTACATACAGGTGCGCAAGCTGTGTCCCACGTCTCGCGTCCTCTGGCCAGCCCTTTTGACCTGCCCTGCAGTGGTTCGCTGGCGAGTCTGCGGCCTATCGGGTGCAAGCTTATTGGTGTTGACACCGACCAATCGGGTCTGGTGCCCGCTCATCTCCGCTCTCTTCTTGCCTCGTGGCCCGACCACCGCCCAAAGCCCAAGGCACGCACCTCGAAACATGATAATGAATTGTTTTGTTTTGTTTTCTGTTTTGTTTTGTTTTTCCTCTCTTGCTCATCCACAGGAAGGGTTCGGCGTTCTCATGAAGAGGTGCGTGTGCGTGTGCGTAGGTGCTCTATATCATCCCTACGGGCCAGAATCCGTCGGGCGCCACTCTCTCGGCCGAAAGGCGACGCGAAGTCTACGCGCTCGCGCAACAGCACAACCTCATCATCCTGGAGGACGATCCCTACTACCACCTCCAGCTTGACGGGCCTCCTGCAGGAGAGGCGAGTGTAGTTCCTTCATTTTTGTCCATGGATGTGGACGGCCGCGTCGTTCGCTTTGACTCTTTTTCCAAAATCATCTCGTCCGGTAAAGGAGGAAACTCCCTAAGCACTCATGTTATGCCAATAATACAAAATGATTACAAATTATTACAAATTATTACAAATGACAGGACTCAGGATAGGATGGGCGACGGGTCCGGCTGCCTTGATCGAGAGGATACAACTTCATCAGCAGGTATCACGGAATGCGCCTTGCCTGAACCTTTCCGTGCACGTTTCCCACTTGGAGATCGATGCGGCTCTGATTATCGCAGGCGTCAACGCTGCATGTGAGTGGTTTGAGCCAGATGATCCTCTTGAGGCTGCTCAAGAATTGGGGCGAGGAAGGGTTCAGGCGGCATATTGCCATGGTCCAGGTGCGCTTACTCCTTCCTTTCGCAGGAGGTACTCAGCGTAAGCACACGTTGTGTTTCTCTCTCTGCTCTCTCTCTCTCTCTCTCTCTCTCTCTCTTGTTCTGCAGGAGGGCTATCGCCAGCGAAGGGATCTGTTCTGTGAACTGGCCAAGAAGCACCTTACCGGGTTGGCCGAGTGGCATCCTCCCTCTGCCGGTACGCGAAGATCAGCCGGGTTTTGGATTTCTTCATCATCATCATCATCATCATCATCATCATCATCATCATCATCATCATCCAAAACAACAAAACAGGGAATAGGCAGCAGGCAATAGATCATAATAGAACAATTAAACCACACTTCATCATGATCGGCAGGAATGTTCGTGTGGTTCAAGGTGCTGGGCGTCGAGTCTACCGAGCGACTGATTAAAGAGAGAGCCTTGGCCAAGAAGGTACTACTGCAGTGGTACCAGTTGATGATTTCTCGGTTAGCCTTCCTCTGGAGCATCATCCGCCAACCACCCCTCTGCTGGGGTTTAGGTGCTTCTTGTACCGGGGGTGGCCTTTACCCCGAATGCCGAGGATTCGCCATTCGTCAGAGCCTCCTTCTCGACGGCCACGCCCGAGGAAATGGACGAGGCGTTGAAACGCTTCGCAGATCTCTTGCTAGAGGAACGCAAAACCCAGAAGTAGAAGCAGCAGAACCACTCTGCTAGTCAGATGGTCCATGCGCTTTATGTACAAGGTTGAGTCTCAATTCAAAATGATGATGATGATGATGATGATGGTGGTGATGATGCACGCCAATCATTCGCCCTTCCCCNCCCCCCTCCCATCACACCTCGAGAGACATGAGGGGGAGAGCGGAGCTCAGCCGGAGTCTCAGCCGGAGTCTTTGGACATGCAGATGAAGCTTTCGATGGTCTGCTTGAGGGTTTCGGCGTGTATGGGCTTGGAGATGTAGCCGTCCATGCCGCCTTCCAGGCACTTCTCGCGGTAGCCTTGGATGGCGTGGGCGGTCATAGCCACGATGGGCGTGGGCCCCTGTCCGACTCGCTTCTCGTATTCGCGTATCTTGGTCGTGGCTTCGAAGCCCCCCATTTCTGGCATTTGCACGTCCATGAGAATCAGGTCGAAGCTCTGCGTGGCCGCAATGTCGACCGCCTTGCGTCCGTTGTCGGCCAGGGTCACCGTGTAGCCAAAGCGTTCGAGAAGGCGGATAGCGAGTTTCTGGTTGACGACGTTGTCCTCCGCCAGCAGGATTCGCTGTCGCGGCCTTTCCTGTATGCTCTGCCCGTCCGAGCCGCCCTCTGTGCCTTCGGAGGCGGGCAGCGACACGGGTTCCTGGACGAAGGCCTTCAGGAGCGCGCTGAGCAGCTCGCTCTGCCCCACGGGCTTGGAAATGTAGGCACAGGTGGGCGGGCAACAGTGCCAACTCACCAGATCCCGCTTGGTGGACGTGGGCGAGAGGGCCAGGACGATGGTGGTGTCGCTGCTGACGCTCACCTGCCCGTTCTCCGTGAACTGGGCCAGCATGAGCCCCTCGAGGTCGTCCGGGATCTGCGACACCAACAGCACATACTCGAACGGCCGCCCGACCGCGACCGAGTCGGCGTACAGCTGGATGGCGTCTCGTACGCCGTCCACCACGGCGGGCTCCATGCTCCAGTGGAGAAGCGTCTGGGATAGAATACGCCGCGATGTGGCGTTGGCATCCGCCACGAGCACCCGCCGCCCGCGCAGCACTCCCACCGTGGGCCGCGGGACGCCGGTCTCCTCCCGCGCCAGACCGAACGTGGCCGTGAAGTGGAACAGCGACCCCTTGCCCGGCATGCTCTCTGCTGTCAGCTTGCCGTGCATCAGCTGGACGAGGCGCGTCGAGATCGTGAGACCCAGCCCCGTGCCGCCGTACTTGCGCGTGATCGACCCGTCTGCCTGCGAAAATGCCTCGAAGATCACCGACAGCTTGTCCGGCGGAATGCCTTCTCCCGCACAACACACACACACACACACACGCCACCACACACACACGCACGCGTAGCGAACACGCGCCATGACTCGAGAAGTGAGCAGTGGCGGGATTGCACGAGAGGAGGGGAGAGGCGCACCTATCCCGGTGTCCCGCACTGCGAAATGGAGAACCACCGCTTCTGCTCTGCGTTCCTGCAGTTGGACTGAGAGGACCACCTCCCCGTGAGAGGTAAACTTGATGGCGTTGCCCACCAGGTTGATGATGACCTGCCGCAACCGGACCGGATCCCCCACCAGCTTGTCTGTCATGGCCTGTTGTGTCAGTTGAGGAGCCATGTGGGGCATTTTTCGAGGGGCATTTTGCCATATTGCATAATGGTAGTCCATTTTTGGTAGATAATATGGAGGATGTGTGTGAGAGAGAGCAGAGAGCAGAGAGCAGAGAGCAGAGAGCAGAGAGCAGAGAGAGAGATGTCAACCTACCGGGCAATGTGGGCTCGATGTCGCTGAGTAGCTCGATGCCCTTCTCGTGGGCCTTGAGGGCCAGCGCCTTGAGAGTGTCGCCGAGGGTCTCGTGGAGCGACATGTCTGCACGATGCGATGATGTGTAGACAACAAACAAACAAACAAACAAACAAACAAACAAACAAACAAACAAACAAACAAACAAACAAACAAACAAACAAACAAACAAACAAACGCGACGCAAACACAAAGCCAGTCAAGGTAAGCGTGCTTCGACGTGTGTGTGTGTGTGTGTCTCGATTTCACTTGTCTCCCGGGGCGTGGGGAGGGCGTAGGGGGGGGCGGGTGCGTGCCGATGTGCTCGATGTCGAGTTTGCCGGCCTCGATCTTGGAGAAGTCGAGTATGTCGTTGATGATGGTGAGGAGGCCGAGGGCGGACGAGTGGACGAGCTTGAGGTAGTCACGCTGCTCGGAGCTGAGCTGTGTGTCGAGTGCGAGCTCCGTCATGCCGATGATGCCGTTCATGGGCGTGCGGATCTCGTGGCTCATGTTGGCCATGAACTCGGTCTTGGCGCGGTTGGCCTCGTTGGCGAGGGCGGTCTTGATGAGCATCTCCTTGAGCGTGCATATCATCTCGTTGATGATCGTCTTGAGCGTGTTCATCTCCCCATAGGCCTCCACGGTGATGAATCGCGTGAAGTCCCCCTTGGTCACCGCGCGAGCCACCTCGGCGATGGCGCGCACTTGATTCGTGAGGTTGGCGGCCATCGTGTTGACGTTGGTGGTCAGGTCCTCCCAGATGCCCGACACGCCCTTGACCTGCGCCTGGCCGCCGAGCTTGCCCTCGGTGCCCACCTCGCGCGCGACGCGCGTCACCTCGGACGCGAAGGTGTTGAGCTGGTCCACCATCGTGTTGATGGTGAGCTTCAGCTCCAGGATCTCGCCCTTGGCGTCGGCGGTCATCTTCTTGGAGAGGTCGCCCCGGGCCACGGCGGTGGTCACTTGGGCGATGGCGCGCACCTGGCCGGTGAGGTTGGCGGCCATCGTGTTGACGTTGTAGGTGAGGTCCTTCCAAATGCCCGACACGCCCTTGACCTGCGCCTGGCCGCCGAGCTTGCCCTCGGTGCCCACCTCTCCGGCGACGCGCGTCACCTCGGACGCGAAGGAGTTGAGCTGGTCCACCATCGTGTTGATCGTGTTCTTCAGCTCCAGGATCTCGCCCTTCACGTCTGTTGTGATCTTCTTGGAGAGGTCGCCCCGGGCCACGGCGGTGGTCACCTCGGCGATGGCGCGCACCTGGCCGGTGAGGTTGGCGGCCATCGTGTTGACGTTGTCCGTGAGATCTTTCCACGTGCCAGCGACTCCGCGCACCATCGCCTGGCCGCCGAGCTTGCCCTCGGTGCCCACCTCGCGCGCGACGCGCATGACTTCGGACGCGAAGGTGTTGAGCTGGTCCACCATCGTGTTGATGGTGAGCTTCAGCTCCAGGATCTCGCCCTTCACGTCCACGGCGATCTTCTTGGAGAGGTCGCCGCTCGCCACGGCGGTGGTCACTTGGGCGATGGCACGCACCTGGCCGGTGAGGTTGGCGGCCATCGTGTTGACATTGTGTGTCAAGTCCTCCCAGATGCCCGACACGCCCTTCACGTGCGCCTGGCCGCCGAGCTTGCCCTCGGTGCCCACCTCGCGCGCGACGCGCGTCACCTCGGACGCGAAGGAGTTGAGCTGGTCCACCATCGTGTTGATGGTGAGCTTCAGCTCCAGGATCTCGCCCTTGGCCTCAGCGGTCATCTTCTTGGAGAGGTCGCCCTTGGCCACGGCGGTGGTCACTTGGGCGATGGCGCGCACCTGGCCGGTGAGACGGGCGGCCATCGTGTTGACGTTGTGCGTCAAGTCCTTCCAGATGCCCGATACGTCCTTTACATTGGCCTGGCCGCCGAGCTTGCCCTCGGTGCCCACCTCGCGCGCGACGCGCGTCACCTCGGACGCGAAGGAGTTGAGCTGGTCCACCATTGTGTTGATGGTATCCTTCAACAGCAGAATCTCCCCCTTTCACAAGGCAAGCATGTTCGATTAGATATGAAGTGAGAAGGCGAGAGGGGGTCAGGACAAGAAGATGATGATGAAGATGGTGCGCGAGTACACACCTGCGCCTCAGCAGTAATCTTCTTGGAGAGGTCGCCGTTGGCGACGGCGGTCGTGACAAGAGCTATTGCGCGCACCTGGCCGGTGAGGTTGGCGGCCATCGTGTTGACGTTGTGAGTGAGGTCCTTCCACGTTCCGCCGATTCCTAACCCCGGTGGGGAAAAACCCCAACCCATAATGAAACGGGGGATTAAGTTGCAGGTTGTGACCAGGCCTTCATCCGATGCACAACGAAAACCGAGAGGAAAACAGTACCTGTGACCTGCGCCTGGCCGCCGAGCTTGCCCTCGGTGCCCACCTCGCGCGCGACGCGCGTCACCTCCGACGCAAAAGCGTTGAGCTGGTCCACCATCGTGTTGATCGTGTTCTTCAGCTCCAGGAACTCGCCCTTGGCGTCGGCGGTCATCTTCTCGGAGAGGTCGCCCCGGGCCACGGCGGTGGTCACTTGGGCGACAGCGCGCACCTGGCCGGTGAGGTTGGCGGCCATCGTGTTGACGTTGTTGGTGAGGTCCTCCCAGATGCCCGACACGCCCTTCACGTGTGCCTGGCCGCCGAGCTTGCCCTCGGTGCCCACCTCGCGCGCGACGCGCGTCACCTCGGACGCGAAGGAGTTGAGCTGGTCCACCATCGTGTTGATGGTGAGCTTCAGCTCCAGGATCTCGCCCTTCACGTCCACGGCGATCTTCTTGGAGAGGTCGCCGCTCGCCACGGCGGTGGTCACTTGGGCRATGGCGCGCACCTGGCCGGTGAGGTTGGCGGCCATCGTGTTGACGTTGTTGGTGACATCCTTCCAGATGCCACGAAGACCGACTGCGTCTGCCCGTCCGCCGAGCTTGCCCTCTATACCCACGTCACACACAACTCGCAGCACCTCTTCATTGAAGCTATCAAGCATGCTGATCATCCCGGCCAAGGACTCGAAAGTATGCTGATATTCTCCCTGCAGCTGTAGCAATGACCTTCATGTGGTTAACTATAGAGACAAAGCATGGCCACAGTCGAAGGGTAGGGTACCTGTGGCTGCCGCTTTTGTATCATACATAGGGCGCACGAAAGGTCTCCGTCGGCCACAGCAACGATTGCATCTCGTACGAGTAGCATCGGTTGTACCATATTGTCAATAAGTTTGTTCGCCGAGTTCACGCAACGGCCCCACGAGCCCTGAGCGGGAAGAACAACACGCTGTTCGAAGTCACCTTCTTCCGCGATGGCTAAATGAACACGCTCGACTTCATCGCACAGGTTGCTGTTTGCCTGCACAATGCGATTAAAGACGCCAGCTATCTCCCCGTATACTCCGTCAGCGTTGGGGTCGAGGCGCACGCTGAAGTCCCCAGCCTCTAAACTCTTGAGCGCTTGTAAGAGGACATCCTCGTGGTTGGTGAAGCGCATGCCCATGGGCGCCTACTACTAGTGCGCACTCAAGCTTCACGTATATAAATATATATAGTATATTTACGGTTCCACTGGGTTCGTTGCGTAAGGAGTACGTGTTTGAGCAACCCCACCCTGTTCTCAGCTGAACGGTTCGACGCTTCCTTCTTTTTCGGTTCTGAAGAACAGACAACCCCAGTGGACTTGTTGTCTGACGCGGAGTGATAATGGAGACAAAGTGGCTGCCTTAAGGCCAGTGCTGCGCCTTGTTGAGATGGCCAATGGCGCAAGTAAGGAAGGGAGATTGTTTAGGGGTTGTCCCGATACTCCGCGGAACGGATGGGCACCGCAGTAAGTTGCGTGAAATTTCAGCTGCAAAATCGCAGCTAGCTGTCTTTTAATAAATAGCGAGTATGAATATTGGATCGTTTGGCTACTCCTCCTGAGATTGACCAAGTCAGAACATTAACCACCAGACATAAAGTTTAATGTTATGCTAACGAACCTTAGCTGGGGCAGGAACCCGTAGGTAGATCCTCCAGATGCACAAAGAGGAGGTAGAACTCCATGTGAGTTTCGAGGTAACGAATGGCGTAGGCCGACACGTTAAAGGCTTGTTCTCTGCTTGTCCGTAGTATCTTAAGACCAAAGAAAAACCCAACCACATATAATCAAAGCACCGACGCACCTTAAAGCAGCTGCTGCTCTCTGTTGAAACCCACGTACTTCACTGGATCCAGTGAGCATCTCGAAAGGCTGGGCAACAAGGGTGGATGGCTGCGGGCAGGTGAAGCCTGGGACTGGGATCTCTCCAAAATAGAAAAGACGCTCGAGCACCAACAAAAACTCCTGGTGTGTGTTGTGCCATTCAGCGTGCAGTTTGCCAATCCATCAGAAGACAAAGAATGGCATACATCAGCAGCATCCTGAGTAGGGGTAAAGCCCAAGCAGGACCATCTCCTTAGCACAGCATCTAGCCTCTTGCTATTTTTTTGCTGATTCATCTGTAATGTTTGCACCAATCTTGGGGTAGAAGAGTGGGTGACACAGCTTACAGGACAGAAATGCGAATGCGCGTTACCGAAGGAGCTCCCTGCCACCTGATGAGTACCCGCTCCCCGGAATGCGCTCCTCCAGTGCCCCTGACACAGTTAGTGTGAGGATGCGCAAAATAACTGTACACATATGTAGTCGCACGTTCTTCTCGTGTATAAGGCCACCGGGTGTATGTGGTTAGGCAGAGGCCCGAGTTGAGCACCTCAGGAAAATGGTAGACGGTGTCGAAGAACTGTTCACCTGCGCTCAAGAGTCCGTTGGTGAGGTGAGGTGAGGTGAGGTACTAGGCCAGTCCCTCGTACCCGTCACGTTGACGACACCTGATATGCTCCGAGAATAAGAGTAGGCATAGACTCGCACCTGTGCCTCGAAAGTAACTTCAAAAGTCTGAAGGTTAACCCTTAGATTAGCTGAGCGTTGGGGTATCAGGCATCCATCAGATTACCTCGCCTGGTTCGAGTCTGTCTACTGAAACCTGTATGATGGGGTCGTCTGATTCGTAGTCGTAATGTATGACTAGGGAACCGTTGCTCCTGAAAACGCGACGGATGAGTGAGCACACTACATGCCCAGGGCCGAGGAGGGGAAAGCATGGCGTGCAGGGGGGCATACGATTGAGCGGTCGAGCGCAGCAGCCGCACAAGATGGTTGTCTGGTTGGATCATCAATACAAGATTTCGGGCCTTGGAAAAGTGCAGGTGTGAGAAGAAATGCGAATTGGGGCAAACTGGAAGGGAGGTACGGTAATGTAGCGAGTGTTGTTGGTGATGCACGTGTAGAAGAGAGTGTCTCCCGAATCAACTACACCGTTGCCGTTATCGCGCAGGAGGGACGCGCTACACTCCACCGAGATGATCGTATCTGCGTGCAGCGATTGTTGTTCTCAATTTGTTTGTTTTAAACGAGGTAGCGACTATAAGCAAGTCGGGGAAAGACGGATGCTGTACAGGGCTGGAGGGAGAAGACGAGAGGAACAGGGTGACGAGGCCCCACGTAATCGTAGACGGGATCCGGTCCCGGTAGGATCGGCAAGTAGTCGGGGATGGTCGGCACCTGAAGTCGTACGGAAAGCTCGACTGCGATCGCAAGGCAATGAGCAAGGGAGGGCGAGTGAGAAAAGAGCTGCAGAGGAACGACATGAATCCAATCAGAGGACACAGGCACATGTACATTTGAAGGTCAGAGTGGTGACGTTGGGGACTACTGGTGCGACGAAGCTAAAATTGCCTTGAGCATCAGTGACGCCGAAAGCTTCTCCGGCGTCAAGCTCTCTATTGCGGTTGAGATCCTCCCATACGACCAGACCGGGCAGCGGTTCATCAGGCAGACTGACGTCATTCTGCACCACACCGAAGTAGAGCAGACCCTTGAGCAAGGTGAGGGGGTGCAAGAATAGGACAAAATGTCCGCACCCACAGTCCGTCACCCGCCCAGTCTGCGTAGACGTATCCAAAGATCAAGGCCTCCCCTGTACCAACCAGCTCAGATTGGGGACGGAGGGGAAGGGATAGTATAGAGAGGAGGGGTGATGGAGCGATGAGGATGGATGTGGATGGAGGAAACCTACTTCCCAGACCGAAGTCGAGACCAAACCAATCGCTCGTGCGGAAAGAGCCATACTGGATAAGAGGAGGGGGTGGGTAGGTAACAACCGCTCCATCCTGTACGGCAGTGATGAGTACATCCCCTGCAGTGGCCCAAAGACAGGGAGGAGGTGCAGAGTGTTTGTTAGTAGAAGTGAGGCATCTATTTCGGGAAGAGGAGGCGTGCAACGCGCATTACCTGGGAGAACCTCAAAGATGAAGGTGCCGTTCTCGTCAGTAATTCCCCATTCCTCACCGACGTCAAACAGTTTATTCTCGTTGCGGTCGTTGAAAATGGTCCAGTTGGCCTGAGAGAGAATGTGGCTGTAAGAGGATTGCGTGCGCGACACCAACTTTACGCACCATTGGCGGTTCACCTAGGTTGAGCCCGTCGAAGTCTTCGTCAGCCCAAACATGTCCGCCCACATAAATGCCTGGCCAGGCATATATCAGTCAAAGGTAAGCTCTCGCTTCACACATTGCTCCAGCAGAGTTGAGTCATACTAAATATAAAACCGAAATCTACATTGGTGAAGCTGTTCGTTGAGACATCGAGGTTTTCGTGCGCGCCAACAGACGGATAGGTGATAGCATAGTTCTCGGGAAAAACCAAGCGGAGAGTTACTGTTCCTAAAGGCACGAAAGTGAGCAGAAGTTTCTCCCTGCAGAGACCAGCTGCTTGAGGGAGAGTAGCCCCTTCCTTTCTGGGCACGTACCTGTGAGACCTGTTAGCGAGAAGGTGCCATCGTTCAATACCGTTGTCGAATCCTCCCCGAAGTCCAATCTAGCCCGAGCAGAACAACAAGTAAATTTACATGATTAGTCTACTTGATAAAATTGGCCGTACTGTCCATTTCCATTGTTGTCGGCGTAGACGGTAAGTATGTTGCCTACTTCTGGGTGAGTATGATCGGCTCCTGTAACAATCATCTAGAGGCCAGGGTACCCGTAATGCCGCTCGTTAACATTTCACCACTTATGACGCCGTCACCATTCTGATCCCAGAACACAGTACCACTTACACTGGAGGCTTCGAAAGCATTAACAAATTTAGAAAGAAAGAAAGAAAAATAGGACCTGGGTACCGTAGGAAGTTAGGGGAAACAGGAGAAGAAGCACAAAGAATGGGATGTGCTCAGACACCTCCATCTTCACCACCTTAGTACGTCTTGTGGAAAGGCAGAAAATGGTAGATGTTGCTTTTTTAGCAGTTCACTAAAAGCGTTTGGCATTTTTTTTTGTGTGTGTCAATTTTCCTTTGTTCGTGTCAGCGGTCTCAGGTTTCACTGGCTCTGTGAGAATTACCGGACCATCGTGTGGCCACTCTCGGGTGTGTCCAAAATGACACCCAAGTACGAAGAACTCAAACAGCGCAAGCGTCGAATCGGCACGAAGACAGTGCGCTCGATGCTCACTTGGAGTTGGTATCGCTTTTAAGAATGGCTCAAACACAAGGCCCGTGAATTCCCGTCGTGTCAAATTGCGCTGGTATGTGAAGCCTTCACCACTAAGACATGCGGTACCCCCAACGACGACGTAGCATCGGACGAGACCTCCTCCTGAGTGGACCAACATTGCCCAAACAAGTTCTTCCCCAGGGACCACCTCGGAGCCCGCAACGTCGGGATCAGACTCTTGATCGAGTGGGCAAAACAAGAGGTCAACGACCTCACCACGGAGTAACAACTGCCAGAATTGATACTCATTTGAGCCTTGGCTCGCATCACGGTGCGACGGCGGTGCGACATAAAGAAAAAAGAAAAGAAAGGGAGCCGTTTTTTTCGATCAACATAACGCCTTGAATTAGAAAACACGTGAGTCGTGGGGCGAACACAGCATGTTCGCCATAAAGCATCCTGCCCTCGCTCCCATCCAAGAATCTTCTGAAGATCTCTTGTTTTCCTCGAGCGAAGATGGCGATTCTTTGGGTATAACAATTCAACGAAGCAGCCAAGCCTCGACCCTAGATCTCTTTTCCCTACAAACACCAGAGGAGGAAGTTCAATTCCACAAAGCGAGGGTTGGCATTTTTCTTCCCCTTGCCTCCCCTTCCAAACACTCACCCTTCTGCCCAGGGCCAACGTCTGGGACATATTGCCCGTGAGCTTCGAGCAAAGGACGGCGGGGTGACCGTGCAAGCTCGTCTACGAGGTCTACGCCAATATGACGCCTGCTTTGTTGGTGCGCTTGGCTTCAGCCGTGGTGGGTGGGAGCAAGGAGTCGTGCCAGTGAGGCAAGGGGGGGGGCTTGCGCTTATGCTTGGTGGCAGGAGCCGAAGCTGTTGACTGGCTGGTACAGCACCGCTATGCGCGTTCGCGAGTTGAGGCCGTCATGCTTGGGAACGATCTCATGGATGCGGGCCATTTCCATCACGTTGCCGACAAGACTGATTACATAGGTGCGTTAACGCTTTTCTGTGGGTGACCCGCCAACACGCGCTCACCATTGGCTACTAGAAAGGAGATACAAGTATGCCTTCAAAGACTCTACGGAGGACTATTATCGGCACGTGTCCATCAACTCCGGCTCCGCTCTCCCTCTCTTCCGAACTGGTTTTGTGTGTCGCCGCCTTCTTACCTTGAGCGCCTCCTTGGCATGCGCAGTTTCTACGTGCATGAAGTTGAGCAGCCCAACCAGCTGCAAAAGCGTATGGAAAGAAGAGAGAAAATGCGACAGAAGCACCGCAGAACAAAGAGCGATGCGCCCAGCCTCCGTGACAGCGACCAATCGGCAAGTCCCATCATGATGCACGCTTGGGTAATTGTTCTCCCACCTGCGTGACTCTCAGCAGCCAGCTTAGGTTCCCTTGTTGCATTGACGTCTCACCGCTCACCATATACGCGGCAGAATTATTCCTCGCACATGGACTATTCTATTACTCGCGAGTCTTCAGTTCGTTCCTCGCCCGAGCTGTCGCTCAACGCCGACGTGAGCGAGGAGGAGACCGCAATGCCTCGCAACATGGCCCCCACTATGATACAGGAAACAACACCCAGCGAGAAGAACAGTGGCCGCACCCCATCCCCCTCTCTGCGGCGCAGTGGCGATGATAACGATGAAACGAGCACCAAGGGCTCGCTGCCAGGTACGTCACTCTGTATATACAGAGCAGCTATCCTTGCTCCCCCTCCTGTTGTGATTGGCCAGTAGGAGAGGTCCTCTCTGCGCTGCTCTGCGCTTCCCTGTCCTGTGTTGATCTGCACTGCGCCTAATGGGAATGGAAACGTGGAAAGCCCGCGTGAGGAGCAAGGTAAGGCAGGTGGTCGGAGAAAGATTGCGCCCCGGATGGGTTGAAGTCACCCCTGAAGATGTCGGTGTCCTACCACCCGACCTGAATCGCTTCGTGTGGTACCTCAAGCCTCCGCTACTCCTAGCTTTCTCTGGCTGGCTGGCTGGCTGGCTGGCTGGCTCATAGCGCAGAATCCTGAACTGCTTACGGACATCCATTCTCCTTCAGGGGCTTCCAGAAATTGGATGACACTCCGCGCGAAGAGATGGAGGTTTTGACTCGAATCAACACTCTTCACAAAGGCGACTTGAGCAAGGTACAGTCCCTTCACTCCGTCCGCACACCAATTTTCTGAGTTAGCTGCGTTCGCCACATGGGAAGGCGACCGGCACAGTGTACATGATAGGGCTTGATGGCACTGAGGCTTCCAAGCGTGCATTTCAAATGCTTGTCAGCCATATTCTTAAACCCACCGATTACATTTACTTGATTGCCAGTTACGCTTTTTCCTCCTTCTCTTCTTCCCCCTTCCTCTTTCTGTCGCTGACTTCTCTTTCACTGCACCACTGCTTGTTATTTTGCTGGTTCAGTTCGTGAAAGGAAGATACCCGACCGGTTAGCAATGCATTCGCGTGATTCTGAGGAGCGATTGCGGTGGCAGTTCGATCTATGGCGGGTAGCCCGCAAGATCTTGCGCCCTGCCCACAACGAACTTCTCGCGCGCCAGGTGCAGCAGCCAATTGCTACTTCCTAATTGCTGAAGCAAGACACAATAATCGCAAGCTAATAAGGGTGCCTATCTTATTAGATCGAGCACTCAGCCCTGACTCCCAAATCATCTGATGCACGTCGTAAGCTCATTCATCTCGCACGGCAGTATCAAATTAACACCATCGTGCTTGGCAAGCATGGCAAAACTGACGTCAGTCCACTCTCTGCGGTTCACGGGTACAACTATCATGATCGTTATTAAAAAAAAGAAAAAAAAACAATGGGTGGGCTAAGTTTCGTGGTGTACTACTACAGACACTTCCGCAAGATGACCAAATTTGCACCGAAACACGCCAAATGGGGCGCCGATGTGTTAATATTCTAGCCTTGGATTTGAACCCATTACAAAGTATCACCAACGGGCATTCCCGTGGTTATGAATACTGGCGATGTTGCTGCTTTGCAATGGATCCATAGGCCCACGAGACGTCGCACCGCCGTCGCACCGTGATGCGAGCCAAGGCTCAAATGAGTACCAATGGGTAGTTGTTACTCAACGGTGGTGAGGTCGATGACCTCTGGTCTTGCCCACTCAGTCAACAATCTGATCCCGATGTTGCTGGCTTTGTGGTGGTCCCTGGGGAATGACTTCTTGGGGCAATGTTGGTCCACACAGGAAAAGGTCTCGTCCGATGCCACGTCGTCGTTGGGGGTACCGCATGTCTTTGTGGTGTAGGCCTCGCGTCCCAACCGCGAACTTTAAGAGGTCGCCAGTGCTAACAAAAAATAAAAATAAAAATAAAAAAATAACAAGGCTTTCTTTTTCGCGCCAAAATGGACAAGCTCCTCATTCAAGTGAAAGCTTTAAATGACAAGGGACTGTTCTCGTCTGCAGAATTGTTGGTATGCTGATTGGTGAGGGAGGTGTTTGAGATCGAAAACAACGCTCACTCGCTTCTTCTTTGTAAGGGCAACTTTCTCATCTCAAATGAGTCATCAAGCGCATTGGCTGAAACCTATGTGTTCTTTGGGGATGCTCTCTTTGGCCAACGACAGTACAGTCGTGCTCTGGTGCGTCTGGCAAAAACTCCATGTCACGTTCATAAAAATTAGTAACAATGGCGCCTTCCAGGATTACTACCAAGTGGCACTAAAAAAGAGAGCAATAAGCGTTAAGGCAGCGGAGATGAAGTGGAAGGTAGCACAATGTTACGAACTTTTGAACGATCAGTTGTCGGCGACGGCTACGGTACACTTGGAACCCTCTGTGAGACTCTCCTTGCTCACAAGCTTCACTCAGTTGGAAAGTATTCCTTCTGGTGAGCGCAGTGTGGAAGTACTTGTAACCTTAGGCAGGTTGTACAGCCGTAAGGGCGCATTCAAGTTCGCATCCTCTTCATTCCCTTCTGCCGTTCTGGATCTCATCAGTATTGTACAGAGCGGCAGCGGCAAGCTACCTGGATGCTCTCAAGCAATGTCCCTATGCTATGGAATGTGTGCTGGCTCTTGTGGAGCTGGGCTTCAGCTGGGTTGAGCTTCAGTCCCTCTATGCCCGCACGCCCAATGACGCCAGATGGCTGGGCAAAGTAGCCGAATCGCACCACATGGCACACAAATACGACTTTAAGGGTACAGTGGCAATCGATCTCTGAGCTTCTTATTAGTTCTCATCATCACCGAGAACATTGATCACGTGCTGATCGTAAGCAGGAGCGCTTGCCGTGCTGCATCCCCTGTTAGAGGTTTACCCTCGAAATTTGCACCTGCTCGAAAGAGCGGCTTACTGTCACGTGCACATGGGGCAGCTGGATCAAGCTCGGCAAGTCTACGGCAAGGTGCGTGTATCTTCAGACATGTGCGAGTTCTACAGAAGTGACTGACAAACTTGCTTCTTTTGATAAGCTTCGGCAGCAGGATGCTAAATACCTGCCAGGTGTGGGCACGTTCGCCTGTTTGCTGAAAGCGACAAACCTGATGGGAGACCTGAACAAGCTCAGCTCTGTAGCGCTACCTTACTCACGCTTGCGCTTGCTTTTGTTGCCACCTCTGCTCGAGTAACGTAAGCCATTGGCACCAATAGGAACTCACTAGGATAGCACCGGACCGTCCAGAGACGTGGGCTGTAGTGTCAGTGTACGTGGATATGAAGGGCCAAAAGGAGAAAGCATTAGCATTCGCAGAGCGATCCTTGGCCCTCGATGACCGGTACGATGAAACCACCTCCCTGAGACTTGGTAGTGCATAGTGTAGGAGAGAAAAGAGTGGTGATTTCTCATCAATGCTCTTGCGGCAGATACGTGGATGCACTCCTAATTAAGGGCGGCACATTACTTTCTTTGGGCCTTCACAAGGAGGCCGCTGTCGCGTACCGACAGGCCTACAATCTAGGAAAGGACTACTCTGCTCTTCAAGGTAAAGACTAACACAGCTCTTGGTTCACTGATGTGTTGTACCTTAGATGTAGTTCTGGGCCAGGTTTGGTCCGGGCATACATCGGCATGCACAAGATCGCCGAAGCTGCAAGCGTAGTACGAGAGGCCTATAAACTCATGCCTCAGAGCGTCAGGGTGCTCACACTCTATGGTCTGGTGCTTTCTCATCTGCCCCATGCTCGTGATGCGGTACTCTATCTCGAACGTTTTTCCATTCTTGGACCCAACCACACTGGTTTGTTGTCCTTTTAACGCTGCCGTAACATGCTCTTCTTGTCCAAGGCACGGAAACTCCTCACCTCAGCAGTTGCTCTTGAGCCCAGCAACACGGAGACCGTGTTAGCCCTCGCACAGCTGGATATCCTAGAGCAGAAACATGCCGCCGCTTTGGATCGGTATCTGACCTGTTTCACTCATGCGCTTCCTCACCGTCTCACTTTGGCGCAGAATTCGTGCGCAGTTATCAACCCATGGCACAAGTGAAATTCTACATGTTCGACTTGCAGACGTGCTAGTGCAACTGGAGCGATTTGAGGAAGCAATGCATCATTATCATACTGCTCTTACGTCTCATTTCCCTCCTTTACTCATCCATAACTGAGGAAACTCTGACCCTTGCACAGAATTAACCCAGATTATGAGGCAGCAAAGCTGGGACTCGAGCAAGCAGAACAAGCCATGCAAGGTCCTCCTGCAGATACCGAAGATGACGAAATTGGAGACAACGTGGGCTGAACCAACCAAAAAAGCACACAAGAAAAAACCCCAACACCCAAGTGAAACCCCCTTGATGTTTGAGATCTCAAACATACAACACTGGACATGGTCAATGGGATAATCCTTTTCTTCAAATGCATCCTGAAGAGTGTCGTCTTTCTGCGACCAAACTTAACACTTGGGCGAGAGACTTGACGAGGATAGGCTGCCAAAAAAAAAATCTCTAGGTGAAAAAAAGAAACTAGAAGAGAAAAAAGCATTGGCTCACCTTGGGCAGATAGTAGTCGATGCCGGCATGCACACACTCCGCGCGCGTCTCCTCCTGCAGGTCGGCCGTGCAGGCGATAATGTAGGGCGACTGCTCGCCCAGCTGCGCCTTGATCGCCCTGCACGCCGCAATCCCGTCCATCACCGGCATGTGTATGTCCTGTTTGCATGGTGTTCTTCGTGAGTTGGGACACTGTCCCCTGCGCCATTGATCAGACGTGCAAATGAATGGAGACACGTGGAACCATAAGCACAACGTCAAATGGCTGGGAATCTCTGTCGCGCAACACCTTCTCAACAGCCTGCCGTCCGTCCCTCACCGTCTGTCGCGCACAATGTAAGCATTCCCTGATCCAGCGTAGGAGAGAGAGCTGAGCAACCTGTATATCGCTCAAGCCCAGCCGATGCAGCAGCCTGGAGGCCACCTTCTGGTTGATCAGATTGTCCTCTACAAGCAACAAGTGCAGCCTCTCCCCTGGTTGTCGTGGCTCCTCAGGATTCGGGTGCTCCTCCGTCTGTGGAGGTTGCCCCTCCCCCGCCAGGCTTGGATGGTAGTGGAGATAGGGGGACGGCACAGCACCAACGCTCGGCGGTATCTTCTGTGCCAGGCACGAGCTGTACGAGTAACTTCCAGTGTAGCGTCTCGACTCGAGTAGTATGCTCGTTTCGGTGGCCGGTTTTTCCTTGTGGGTTTGTGATGCAGATGAAGACGAAGATGACGATGATGATGACGATGATGATGATGATGAAAAGGATGTGGAAGGATGAGTTGCGGAGGCCGTCTGGTCATAGTGGTTGTCGGAGAGTCCCAACGGCTCCACCTGCAAGCGGACGGTGAAACCAAACGTGGAGCCTCGGTTCTCCTCGCTCTGCACCCATATCGACCCGCCCATAATCTCGCAAAGCCTCTTGGAGATGACCAGCCCCAGTCCCGAACCCTCGTACTTCCTGCCACACGACACGCATGAACACACACACACACGTACAGTCAGTCTGTTTGCGTTCACCCGTTTACAAGGCTTCCCACACGGGCACGAGACAAGCATAAAATACGGACTGGAGGAGGATGGATGGGCACCGTGTAAAGGAGGAGTCCACTTGGGAGAAAGGGTGGAACAGATGGCCTATCTTGTCCTTGGGTATGCCGATCCCCGTGTCGGTCACTTCAAACTGCACTACCACGGCCATCTTTGTGCGTGTGCGTGTGTGTGTGTGCGTATGTGTGTGTGTGCAGGTGTTTGAGCTCAACTCTTCTTGACTCGACTCTAGAAGCTTGATTGGAGGGCCGCAGATACCTGCTCATGCCTGTCCGGGTCCTCGCAGCATGATCTGAGCGTGACGCTCAGGGTGATGCTTCCCTCCGGGGTGAACTTCAATGCGTTGGACAGCAGATTGATGAGCACTTGCCTGAGATGCTGCTTATCGCCCGTCACCCTCGATGGCACCCTATCGAGGGACAGGGGCCATCCAGACCGAGCAGTATGAGAGAAGAAGCGCCCTAAGTGGACCTACCAAGTGGGTGGTTTGTTGCATTGCAACGTACCGGGAGTCGATGAAAGTCTTAAGGGTCACTCCGTCCGTCTTGGCAGCCGTATAGTTGGACATGAGTTGCATGGTGCTCTTGATGCAGTGACGCAGATCGAACGATTCGGTCTGCTCAAGAGTCCGATCCAGGACAAATTATTGTACATAGAAAAGAATAAGCAAGTGGGATTACTGCTCTGACCAGGTCTCATCATGCCAAAGATGATGGGAACTCTGGGTGGGAGATTGTTGTTGGGGGGGAGGGAGGGGGGTGTACGTGAACTTCCATCTTGCCGGCCTCGATCTTGGAGAAGTCGAGGATGTTGCTGATTAGCGAGAGCAGGGCCTTGGCCGAGAACGAGATGACTTGCACGCATTCCAGCTGGTCGGGAGACAGACTCAAACTCTTCAGTTGCTTGGTCATCCCACATATCGCATTCATTGGCGTCCTGCAGAGAACCATTGTTGTTGTTTCAATCTTGCCTTGCCAGCGTTTATGTGCAAAAAAGAAGGGCGGGGACAGAGCTGCTGCTCTGCCTACCGTATCTCGTGCGAAACGATGGCAAGGAATTGCGACTTGGCCCTCGATCCCTCCTCCGCCGCCCTCTTGGCCTGCGTGAGGACCGCATTGAGGCTGCTCAGTTGGCGTCCTCTCTCCGCCTCCTGCAGCAGATGCGCATGGGCGAGCCCCACTTCCACTGTGAAGACCACAACGGCGTCAGTTCTCTCCATGGTGTGTGTGTGTGTGTGTAGCATTGGGGGGGGGAAGGAGCTCGAGAACCATGAGCGCTGATCTCCTCCAGCTGCTCGGCTTCCTCCTCCAGCCAGGGCCGCAAGCCCCCTCGCCGGACCGCTTCGCCAGAGAGCTTTCCTGAGAGCGATCGCTGCAGCACGATGGCCGCACAGGACGTGGCATGATAGGGGACCGCGATGCACATCACTTCCGCCACTCCTCTGGACCGAAAATGTCTCAGCAGCCCCTCGCCGACCGGAACTGCTTCCCCAGGGTATCATAGCATGCACACACACACACAACAACAACAACAACAACGTTGTTACCGTGCGGAAGGGTCCTTCCTACAAGATACGGCCACGCAGTACCCGACTCTCCGCTTTCTCTGTGGGGCTCGGCCTTGCGGAGGGCTCTCCCGCGTACCACGTCGATGACAATCGCCCGCTGCTGGCAGAGAAAATCCGGGAGCTGATGGAACGGTGGCCAATGCTCGTCTTTTGTCTCGTCGTCGCGGTTGCTGCCGGCAACCTGGGGGTCTGCTGTGGCGATAAAACGGCATAGGAGCGAGTAGACGTAACGGTAGGTGCAGGGCTCCCCAAAGGCCCAGCTCGCATTGGCTTCATCGTGCACGTCCGGCCAGCGGCATCCTTCGTTTCCTATTTGGTCGACTTCGCCCCTGCCGGTTCCTTCGTTGGTTTGGTGGTCGCCTCCGAGAATGCGCTTGCGCTTGATCAGGTAGAGGGCGCAGGCGTCGGCCCCGAACAGCTTGGCGCACTCCTCCACTGTGGCTTGACAGATGGAGTCCAGGCCCAAATTGCGCCGTATGTCTCTTGCCACCCGGTTGGTGACGATGGACCGGGCGTAGAGCGACTCGAGCTTTAGCTGTGCGGCCTTGCGCTGCGCGATCTCCTCCGCCAACTGGATGGGCGACGGAATGAGGAGCGCCAGCGGGATGAGCCTGTATACAGCGATGGCCGTGGCAAAGCTCACCACGGCTGTCAACATCTTCATCGTCACCATGACCCACACAGACTGCTCCGTGGCGAGGAGGAATATTTCAGGTCAGTCATGCTTCATCAAGAGGCAGACCAAATCGGGTTATCGGTGTATGTCCGTACAAAGAACCATGGCTTGACGGCGACAATGAGGTGAGTGAGACCGCAGCAGACAATGAACGCAATGAACATCCACACGATCCACAGGTGCCCTCCGATATCCTGGACACAACAAGACACCTGAATATGAGTCGTGTCGTTGGTGTGTCTTGAAGGAAATAGACTCACAAGCACCTTTCGCATCAGCACAACTAAGCACATGGCTCCGGGAATAAAGAAGTAGGACAAGAAGATGATGAAGTCGAAGAAGGCTGACAGAGATACCGACAGCGTTGCCGCGCTCAGGTCTGGTGAATAAAAAGGCTTGTGAGAACCCAAAGGGTTTCGGCCAGGTTCCGAAAACTACAGCAACCTTCGAAGTCCACTGTGAACACAAAAAAGAGAAGCACCAACACCAACAGTGAACCGCTGGTCGTGTAGCCCACCCTTGAGCTTAAATGAAAACAAAAAAAGCAACAGCGTCATCAGGAATCCATGCTTGCCAGAGAAGACAGCAGACAGCAGAGATTACCTGGGCAACTGCTCTGTTGCTCGCTCACGCCATCCACCACCACCATGACCAGTGTGCTGATGCTGCTGTTCAATATCTTCGTCATGGTGCCCGATAATGGGTGAGGAACTGAGTAGTGGCCACCTGTACATTTTTGCCAATGCTCTTCTGCACAGGTGTTTGGAGTAAACAGGTCTGGCCTGCGAGACCGGCAAGTGCAAGTTGGTTGTCGGCTGTTTTTTGATTGGGAGATGAGGAGGAAGGATGGCGACAGCGGATTGTCTGGTCACCAACCAGTATCTCTAAAAAGAGAACTATTGGAAGATAATGTGTTGGTCTATCTTTCCAATTTAAGGCATGCTTGGCCCTACATGCTTTCTTGCACGAAGAGCACCAGATGCTGCCTCCATTCGTACATTGAAAATTGTCCTTATGGACCTAACACATGTGCATGCCTGAGCCCTACTATACCGCTATGCACAACACATAGTCAGGGTTGGAGAACTACACGAGAGGAATCCGCGGAAGGCCCACGCAGGATTGATTTTCGGAGACCCGACTTGGCAGTTCCTGGCACGCACATTTTTTTTTAGGAGAACAGTGCTTGTTCCATGTAGCGGATTATTTATTTATTCGTATGTTTGACTTGTGCATTCACTTTGAATTTTCGGCCTGAAAGTATTGAATACTGCAGATAATATCCTACCTGATCAGCAAAAGGAGGAGTGTGGGCCGGCAGAACATGATGACCTAGCGAAAAAACGAGCCCGGCGTGCAGAAGGCCACACGGGAGCTGATCACAACGGGGGCTAGTTAAGGGTGCCCCTGCCTCCATACTCTCCGCCCATTGTCGTGAGCAAGGCCACTTGCGCTCAACTTCATGGGCAATTTTGACTTGTTTTTCTCTTCATCATTCCCTTCGCAATCTTGGCATCTCCTGAAACAATACTAGCAGGCAGTAGCCCTGTTTTTACAGGTAAAGACTGGTAGCTTCCTCAAAGCGATAGTTGAGAAGAGTCGAAGAGGAGAAGGCAGTAGGAAAGACTGCAATCTAGAGGTAGAAGGCCTCAAAGGGCCATAAAGAGCCAAAGAGCCAAGGGAGCTTTCCACTGTAGTTGTAGTTGACGAGAGCAGCAACGCGAGAATGCAGGGGACACACTGCGATCTGGTGCCCATTATCCAGTCCATGGAAGGATTAACGCGTAGAACGTGGTCACAAAGCATTCAATGCAGTAGATGGAAGACTGCACGAGAAGTCGAATTGCATCAAGAAGAACATGTAGTTTGAAGAGAAGGGGACCAGCTTGATTCTTTTATTCTTATAACACAGCCAGTGGTACGTGTATGGTTGTGTCTCCCCTCCCATTCCTTCTTCTCTATCTTCTTGCTGAGAGCCCCTCCTCTTTGAATAACCTGTTAGGGGCACAGCCGTCTAATGGCATCGCCGCTGGGTCCTCAGGGGTTGCTACGGTAACCTGGTATGCCTCGAATGCACTGGGAAAAATTAGTTTTTTCCCTTGCCGTTTTCTCGCTCCCAATCAGATTGAGCCAGCCAAAATGGGTGTATTCCTGTTTTCATTCCCCTTACATTGGCTACCAAGAGTGGAGACGTTGTCTTTGTAGTGTTGAAGTGTGAGGATCAGGCTGGAGGTGAGTGCTCTCTTCTTAGGGGCGCACATCCCTTTGGGAAAACTTGGAAACTCCAAAAAGGATAGTTAGGCAATGGGTATCAAGTGCTGCATGCCTAAAAAGTCAAGGTTGGTGGAAATCAGGGCAGTTGCTGATTGAGGAAAATTCTTTTGCACAGAGGTATATGTAAAATATGAAAAATTTCCAAAAAAACCCTATTGGTGTCAAGTTGATGTAACTTCACACTGATGAGGATAAATATAAAGAAGTATTGTTAGAAAGATTAAAAAAATGTTAGGAAATTCCTGCCTAAAATTTTCTCAGTATCCAAATAATGGGTAAATAATAGAAATAACAAATATGTAACTGTTATAACAACCATATTTTAACAATCAAGGTAGGATATAAATACTCAAATGTTTATTAAATAAAGTTAGACTTTTTTCACATACAAACTCCTTCATTCTTGGGGTCTTCACTGCCCAGATAAACTTATTTACAACACTACCTCTTTCATGTTTTCCACAAAGGTTATCACATCTTTTTCATTGCATTAGAGAACTCTGGTAAATTCTAAAGCCTTACTACTATATAGTGATTTTCACTAGTAGTCAATCCTGTCACACTTGCTTTTTGGCTTGTAGATGACATCATTTTCTGAAGGGTGAATGGTCTGAAGTAGATCACCTGGAGACTTTGATGTTGCCATCTCAATGTGGCTGCACAGTCCTCTGTGGTAAGACCATATTCTGAAGTTTTCACACTCATCTTTGGTGCTTGTACCCCAGCGTCCTCATCCATCTCCTCTTCGATATCTTCCATCCCAAAGCTTCCTTCCTCATCCTCAGAGTTGATTTCAAGGGCCTTACTGTTGGAAAAATCAGGAAAATGAAGGAAATTCCTGGCAGGAATTTCCCTAACATTGAAATAACAGTTAAATAACAGAATTAACGAATATATGACTGTTGTAACGGTCAGCCTGTAACAGTTAGGCCCAGATATAAATTGTAGAATGTTTATTCAATAAAGGAGATTGACCCACACACAAACTCCTTCATTTTTGGGGTTTCCACTGCCCATTGATCCCTAACTACAACATTTTGGCAACGATGGCAGGATTGTCTTTGTTATTACTATAGACCAGATGATCTAACAAACAAGGAGATGAGCAATGATAAGAGGGGAGTTCTAACAATACCAGAGGACGAGGCTGCAACCGCGATGACCATGAAGAAGGGCAAGGCTCTTGAGACTCACTCCAAGGATGAGGAGAGAAGCTCAGAAATGGAAGATATTGAAAAAGAGATGGATGAGGATGCTGGGACACTGGTGCCAAGGAAGAGTGTGAAGTTCCTGGTGCATGGAAGCAAAGCAGATGACTATGAGGCCACATTGAAGTGGTGATGTCAAAGTCTCCAAGTGATTTATTCTGGACTGTTCATCCCTCATAAACCAACATCATCATCATCATCAAGCCAAGGAGCCAGTGTGATGATGGGATCGATTACTGGTGGAGGCCACTATGCGGTAGTGGGACTTCAAGACCTACCCAAGTTCTTTGGTGCAAGTGGAGAGGATGTGGTAGCCTTTGTGGAGAACATGAAGGAAGTAGTGATTTGAGCTGGATGGAATAAGTTGAAACTTGTGATCTGGGCAGTGAATAAACTCTCTGGGAGAGTGACTGTGGTCCAGGACTGGGCATGGATGGTGAGGAGGATGCTGTGTACTGTCACGTGGATTGACCTGAAGGAGAGGTTGGTACAAACTTATGCATGTGATAAGGTGGACCGGTTATAAGGCATTTGCCAAGGTTCAAGCCCTCCGCCAGAGAAATGAGGAATGAGTCCAAGAATTCTCAATGTGTGTGGAAGCTATGGTGTAGCAAGCAATGATCAATGCCAATGAGAAATTCTTGGTGATGACATTCATTGATAGATTGATCCCACGACTTTGGGACAAGTTGAGAGGGCAACTCTATCTGACCCTTTGAAAGGCAACAATCAGGGCTGTTGAAGAAGAACATTGTCAAGAAGACTCATATCATGATTGGAAGGCGTGAAAAGGGAGATCTGATTGTGGATCAAACAAGTTGGAGTCACAATTGAGGGATGATTCCAAGTGAGGAGAGTGGAAATTGGGCAATTGGGACAAGTCCAGCTGTGAAGGTGAAAGGACGAAGGAGATGCCCAAACCTTCCAAGTGTTGGAACTGTGGACAGCCAGGCCACAGACAGGCCAACTGCCCAGAGCCCATGAGGCCAAAGAACAACAT
>CDFF01071376.1:7258-17886 GCA_000826265.1 Acanthamoeba culbertsoni
TCTTTTGGGAAATTGGCTCTGTTGTTCCTTCCCCCCCCCTTGGGAGAAGCTTTTCCTCAACCAAGGAACAACAACAAGAAGACAAGCGATCTCTTACGGCGCGGCCCCCTACGCGCTGGTGAGCTTGCTCTGGACGAAGGAGCGCGCGAGAGCGAGTGCTTCCTCAAGCTTGCTCATATCGGAGCCGGAACCCTGAGCGGTCTGAGGCTTGCCGCCTCCCTTGCCGCCAAGCAGCGTCGCAACGGCGGCGGCCCACTCGTTTGCCTTGAGACCGGCCGCGATCAGCTCGTCCGACACCTGCGTGACGACGGTGATCTTGGGCTTGCCCTTGACCTCCTCCGCGCTCAAAAGCAGGACAGCGAGGTGAGGGTGCTTGGCGCGGATGGCCTTGATGGCGTTGGTGAGCGCGATCACGTTGGAGCCCACGTTGAGCTGCCCCACGTGAGCCTTCTCCGAGGTCGCCTCTCCGAGACCTGCCAGGATCTTCTCAGCATACTGCTGCGCAGCCTCCAGTTGTTCGGCCTTGGAATCCTTGGACGCAGCAAACGCGCTTCTTCGCAGTTTGTCGAGCGAGGCGCGGAACTGAACCTGGCGGGCGGCGGGGATGGGTTGCTCGGCGTCGTTGACGGCCTTGTCCAATCGCTTGATTTCCTCCTCGAGCTCAGCTCCCTTGAGCGAACCAGCAGCCTCAATTCGCCGCTGGAGCTCATCAGCGCGAGCGATGGCCTGACGGGCAGCATCGCCGGTGAACGCGACGACTCGGCGGATGCCGCGAGCCAGCGCCTCCTCGCCCACAACAGCGAAGCATCCGGCCTCGGAGGTGCGGCTCAGGTGAGTACCGCCGCAGAGCTCTATGGCGTACTTCCTCCACTCAGGGTTGGAAGGCTCCGCGAGCAGTTCATCGATGGTGGGGCCGGCAACGACCACGCGGACGGGGTCGGGGTAGGTCTCTCCAAAGACCGCCCTGATGCCATTGATGGAGAGCGCCTGCTTGAGGGGCACCTCCTTGGCGTGCACGGGGAGGTCCTGAGAGATGTGACCCAACACGAGCTTGTCGACAGTGATAAGTTGATCACCGGACACGGGCTTGTTGTGGGAGAAGTCGAAGCGCAGGCGCTCGGCCAGCACGAGGGATCCCTTCTGCTCGACATGAGCGCCCAGCACCTCACGCAGGGCGTGGTTGATAAGGTGGGTGGAGGTGTGGTTGGCCTTCAGGCCCATACGACGAGGAAGATCGATGGCAAGGTGAACACTGTCGCCCACGCGAAGGGTGCCCTTGACAAGGCCCATGTGGACGATGAAGCCGCCATAGACCTGCACGTCCTCGACAGCCTGGGAGCCGGAACCGTTGGTGGTCTTAATCACGCCAGTATCGGCGACTTGCCCGCCAGACTCCGAGTAGAAGTTGGTGATGTCGAGCACTACGCCCACGGCGGCGTCGGTGGCGGCATCGGCAAACTCTTTGCCGGTCCAGATGGCGCGCACGGTGGCATTCACGCCGCTTTCAGAGTACTTGGCGGCGTCATCGGTGGGCGCGATCGAACGGAACTGAAGATCAGCCACGGCATGAGTGCTGAGGGCAAGAGCCGCCTTCTGGACCGAGTTGACAGCGCCCTGTGATCGCTTGCGTTGTTCGTGCTTCTCCTGCTTGAAGCCGGCCTTGTCGACCTTGAGACCCTTCTCGTCGGCCATGAGGGTCGTGAGGTCGAGAGGGAAACCGTAGGTGTCGTAGAGACGGAAGGCGACCTCGCCGCTGATGACATCACCGGGCTTCATGTTCTTGGTGGCATTCGCGAACTTCTTAAGGCCCTTGTCGAGGGTCTTGGTGAAGGTGATTTCCTCCTCCTTGATGGTCTGGATGAGATGGGCGGGATCGCGACGCAGCTCGGGGAAAGCATCGCCGAGGCTGTCGACGACCACGGGAACGAGCTTGTGGAAGAAACCGTCCTCGGCTCCAAGAATCTGCTTGCCATATCGCACGGCCCTGCGCAGGATACGGCGCACGACGTAGTTGCGACCGACTGCACCGGGCACGGCGCCGTCATTGATGGCGAAGGAGAGAGTGCGGATGTGGTCGGCCACCACGCGGTAGGCCATGTCACGAGTGTCGGCATCCTCAGCGCCCACGCGGCCGGTATAAGCCGGCGCGCCGGTGATTTCCTGAATCTTGGCAAAGATGGGGCTAAACACGTCGGTGTCGTAGTTGCTGAGTTTGTTTTGGAGGATGGAGGTAATGCGCTCCAGTCCCATGCCTGTGTCGACGTGTCGGGCGGGAAGCGGCTTCAGTTTACCGTCGTCCTCGCGATTAAACTGAATGAAGACCAAATTCCAGATCTCGATCAGCGTTGGATCGTCAGCATTCACCAGCGAGGCAGCATCGCGACCACCAAGACGGTCGAAGTGAATCTCGGAGCAGGGACCACACGGGCCGGTAGCACCCATCTCCCAGAAGTTCTCCTTGCGTCCATAAGGGAGCACGCGATCTTCCGGAAGGTACTTGAGCCAGATGGCGCGCGCCTCGTCATCGGCCGAGAGGCCGTCCTCTTCGTCACCCTTGAAGTAGGTAGCGTAGAGCCGTTCTTTGGGAAGGCCAAACACATTGGTGAGCAACTCCCAAGCCCAGGCGATGGCCTCTTCCTTGAAATAGTCGCCAAACGACCAGTTGCCCAACATTTCGAAGAACGTGTGGTGATAAGTGTCTTTTCCCACATCTTCGAGATCGTTGTGCTTGCCTCCCGCACGAATGCACTTTTGGCTGTTGGTTGCTCTCTTCCAGCTTGCCTGTTCGCTCTTTGGATCGACCTGGCCCAGGAAGATGGGCTTATATTGATTCATGCCTGCATTTGCGAAAAGTAACGTCGGATCGTCATGAGGCACTACTGACGAAGATCGCACGTGCAGATGCTGCTGTTTCTGGACGAAATAATCGATGAAGGTCTGCCGCACCCGTGCAACGGGCCATTCGAGTGTTGTTTCTTTGGGGGCTTCCATCTTCTGATTGTATGGTGGTTGTGTTGTTGATGTAAAAGAGTGGCCGAGCGAGTTGCTTCTTTAAAAGGAAGCAACAAGGAAGCGAGCGAGACGACCTTAGGGGCTGGATGCTTTGTTGTTAACAACAACGCAAAAGACGACGGACATAAAGCAGGAGGGGTTTCTCCTTTCCTCCTTTTATTCCCGGTAATTTCGCAGTTTTCGTTTGCTGCGCCCAGCTTTTTGCACGCCAAAGCGCTTCTTCCCCTTGGGGCTGTCTGTGTCCACCAGCAGGACAACCGCTCCTCCTTGGGGATTACACACACACTCTCACAATTATTACAAGATTTATTCCTCTCACACGCTTAGCGCAACTATTAATGTACAATAAGCATACGCTGCGTGGAGGCAGTATCACTATGTACACACACACACACACACACACTGCTCAGGAAGGGTGGGGGCATGCCCCACGCACTCCACCATTTCCACACCGACAGGCCGTTGTGCCGTTAACCAGCGTACTTCCGGTGTGAACGAGCAGAAGTGGCGGAATTATGAAGATGATGCAAAGGGAGTGTGGCATCCCTCTACGAGTTGAGCACGAGCGATAGCGGTAATCGACATTTCTCTCGCTTGTCGGCTTCACGTAAATACTTGGCGTACTGCAAACCGCAAGCGTTGCAAAGGGTCTTGGGTCCGGCAGGACCACGTCGCCATTCGGGAGTATCCGTCTCGCCGCAATGAAGACAACGCATGGGTTTGGCAGGGTCCGGCTTCGCTCGTCTTGCCCGCTTCTGCCTCTTAACAGGCAAGCAGCCATCCTGCTTAAAGGGGCTGCCCGAGGGCTCAGTGGATGGTCGGCTGCCAATCTCACTAGCGCCCTTATCTGTGTCCTCACGTTTTACACTGGCAAGAGGCTTTGTGTCGGTTTGTTCCAACTTGCGTTTCTTCTTTGCACCCAGCTCGCTAGGGTTTTGAGTTGTCGCTGAGTCTTGTTGTGGCACCTGGAGTGAAGCGTTGAAGGTGTGGAAGAGGCCCAGCAGCTGCTGGAGTAGAGGAAACAATGCCGGCGTGGCCGAACGCTGGTGGGCTGCATCGCCGGAAGTGGTCGCTACGGACGTCAGATCACTCAGACGGTCGCTACAGTCCTTTATCTGCACAGAAGAAACGGGGTTGGCTGAGGGGTGAGCAAAGAGCACGGTGATAGGCTGTAACAATCTCAGTCGTGGATATTTCGAAAAAAAAAAAATTGGTAGGGCTGTTGCTCGTGTCGGCAAGGGAAGGGCCGAAGAGGAGTGAGGAGGGGAAGAAAGCCTAGTAGTAGTCCTACTATACTCAGAGAGGAAACGCACCTGAGCCCATATATTGTGGAAAGCTCTGGTGTCCACCCGCAGACCTGAAGTGGAGGGCAAAGCACAAAGGGCTGCCGCCGCCTCGTCCTCATCAGCAACCGTCATGTGTTGGTGTTGGTGCAAACACTCGTTCGTGTGGAGAAAAGAATGGGGCGAAAAGATAAGCCCGGGCATATGCTGAGCCGAAGTCATCCTCCAACACCTATCGCCTCTCGTTGGGGGGAAGAACACGTAGTGGTGCCTGACAGCAGCTCAAGCAGAGGTGGGGGTGTGTCTAAGGTTGTTGTGGAGCACGAGAAGAAGGAAGAAATAAGGAGTGGTTGCTGTTTGTTTCTTGTGTGTGTGTGGGTTGTCACGGCACAACTCTGACGAAGCAGGGGTAGGAACCGAGCCGGACCCTCCAAAACCGATAACCTCGAACACTCATCCGTAGCTATCGCTTCTGCTCTTGGGCTCTCTTTCTTCCTCCAGTCGGAATTCACACGAAGCAAAGAAACAGTTATGATGTCGACTTTCTTATTGGCTCGATTCACCGTCAGATTTCTGTTCTACCCACACCAAGTCCACCACCAAACGTCAGAAACCTGTCGACAAAGGCCGGCGCTCCCCTTTTTCCCGTTGATTGACCTCATAGGCGGATTGTGCTGGATCATGTGGCGAGGCCTAATGGCCCAGCGTTCTGGCGAGCGGAAACGGGAACTGCCGACTGCGCAGGATGGATGGAAAAGGGGGCCACATGGCGCACTTGGGAACCATACGGGGGGACGTAAGGAGTTCTTATTTCGGGGATTACGGCCGGTATATAGAGGGAAGGGCACAACATTGTCGTTGTCCCAAGTAAGGAACTCAGTTTCTGCCCCTGCCCCTGCCGCCCCTTCTTCCCCGCCCTCTGCCGAAGCCCTTCCGGCCCTTGCCGCGATACGCCTGCTCTTCCAGAACCTTCTCGATATGCGCCTTTTCCTCCTCGCCTGCGGAAGAAGCAAGAGAGAGCCGAGAGCCAAGAACCCAGAGAGAGAGAGAGAGAGAGAGAGAGAGCACTGATCAGAAAGGAACAGAGCGATGTACTACTGCTACTACGAAGAGAAGCAACGCACCAGCAAGCACTCGGGCCTTCTCTAATTTGACGCCTTTGACCACCTTGGGCGTGGCATTGAGGGCGGCGACGGCCTTTTGGGCCATTTCTGCGGAATCCATGCGCGCCAAGGCCTCCGTAGCCAGTATTTCAACAAACCTAGTGCTGCCCGTGGGGATAACCTCCTCTAGCGCTGCCTGCAATAATACATATCCGGCATAAGGAGGAAGGGAAAAGGGTGTGCGAAAGGAAAGAAGGATGCCAGCTGACCTTGATGTCAAACTTGTGGAGTTCAGCAGGAATATCGCCACCCTCGGCTGGGGTCAGGGTCAGCTGGATGATGGTGCCCACTAATCTCTGCCTCTTTTCCTCCTTGCGCTTCTCCTTAGTTTCATCATCTTGTTCCTCAACTTCCTTTTCTTCAGCTTTCTCCTCTTCGGTCTCCTTATTCTTCTGCTTCATGTTCGAGCGCTTCTCCTTCTTATTCTTGATAACTCTATCAAAGAGCACGCGTTAACCACAAGCGTCATGAATTGCACTTCTCAACGCTAAATTCACCTACATATACGTACTTGGGAACCACAGTGAGCTCACGACCCTCAACGGTCTGCTTCTGCACTGCTGCAGCGGCCTTAGCGCCATCCTCAGCATCGAACTCCACGAAGGCTTCACCCTAAAACGAGAGCCAGTCAGTCTGATAGTCACACTCGTAGGTAGTGCTAGGCACGGTGGCAATGAGGGGACCCGAGAGGGCCGTCTTGCCTTGGGCTTCTTGGTGTCTCGGTCCCTCATGAGCGCTACGCGACACACCGAACCGTATTTGCTGAAGAGCTCCTCGACGAATTCGATGGTAACCTCTTCCGGGAGACCTTTCTGTTTGTTCAGTTCACCAAGCGCACGCACGCACGCACACGCACATAAAGCTAAATGAGGAAACAGATGGAGACACGGGTAAAAAGTTTTCGCCAATGAGCCGTACCACGAAAACAGTCCTCTGGAGCGAGTTGTCTTCGGCAGGAAGAGGTTGCGACCTCTTCACCAAGAGCCCGTCATCAGACACCTGTTGAATGATGCAAGGGAGAACGAGTTAGAGGCGTGCGGGGACTGCTATCAGTCTGGCCTGCAAGCCACTATCCATACCTTCAACCGATCGGAGCTCTTCATGAGTTCGGTGATCAACTTGATGTCAGTGGTCATGGAAGCAAGACGAGGGAAAGCAGCAATCTTGGCGATTTCAACATCTGGCAGTGGGCAGGAAATGAAAAAGAGGACAAAGAATGAGTTGCAATTTCCGGCAAATCGTGGCGGCACGTTGAGGACGCGTACAGCCTTCTGGGTGTTTGCTGGCCTCCTCCTGCATCCACTTATCGCGACGGTAGTTGCTGTCCGAGAAGTAGAATTCAATTTGCTTTTTAATCTTAGATGGGGTAGTAGCCTCCTCGACCTTGGCCTTCTTGGCGCTGGGCTGTTGGGTGGCCTCCGCAGTGGGTGCGTCAGTAGTAGCCGCCTGCTCCTCCTCGAGCTTCCTCTTGTTGCTTTCGATTTCCATTTCAATGAGTGAGGAGGCGTGTGTTGAGTAGTGACTACGCGGGGCGAGCGAGGACAGTTGCGCTACTGCTTTTTTTCTTCCGGCTTTCTTTCTGCGCCGGAGAAAGTGGCGGGTTTTGGCGGTTTTCCAGTCTGAGAAAATTTATAGAAATCCAATTTGAAGTTTTCTTTCACCCCAATTCGGCTCAAAACAACAACAACAACAACAAGAAACAAACAAAATCAGGCTTTCTTCTTTTCTTTAAGTGCTGCCTTGTATGCTTTCTTAAGCTCCTTCACCTGCGCAGATATATTACCGATTAGCACTACACGTTGTGAAAATTCCCCAGTAAACAAATAAGTTAAAAAGTGCCGAGGTACCTTTTTCTTATTGTCGTTTCCCTTGAATTCGTAAAGCTCCTTCTCAGGCAGGCGTGGAAGGATCTTGAGCATCCATATGAGATCCTCAGTGCTTCCCTCTCCTTTTAGCGGCTCGCCCCCGGCGATAACTTCCATCATACTCTCACTGTACGAAACGGCAAAGCACCGCTTGAGTATGCTGAGGGTGTCATAGATCATCGACATTTTCTCGAAGTGAATCAGTTTCTCGTCTCCTTGTGGCGCATCTATGGTCACTTGTGCTGTTCCCTTTATGGTAAGCACTCGATAAAAAAGAAAAGAAAAGAAAAGAAAAGAAAAGAAAAGAGGAGATACCTTCTTTCACATCAATGCTGTTGTCGTTCTCTTCGATCATGGTGAGGTCGGAGAGAATGACTGAGAGTAGGGGGATAGCCGGCGCTGTTACACTCCGGCTTTGTTGGCGTACGGGAGACGAGATCGGTTAGTTAGAAACCGGTTTTCAATTTACCGACCAACAAGACCACTTCCAATTAAATGACATAATAATAATAATAATAATAATAATAATAATAATAATAATAATAATAATAATAATAATAATAATAATAATAATAATAATAATAATAATAATAAAACCAACAAAAGAAGACACTCACTTACATGATGTTGCGGTAGTTCTTAAAGTTACCGTCGCTAGCAAATGTAGATTGAAGTTCGTCATACATCTGCTGTGATTTCTTGGGCAGGGCCTTCCACTCCGCAGTGAGACGTTGTATGGGATGCAGATTGAGGGCTGAATAGATCTGCATCGCGGTCTGAAAATTGCGCAGCTTCAGACACATGTCTGCCACTTGTATAAATAAAGTAAGCATTTGGCTCCTGTATGTAGGACCAAATAGGATAACAACATCAGTTATAGGCCAGATACAAAGAAAGCACGGTTCCTCGGCCAACCTTTTCTTTGTGGAATGGCCATAGGTGAGTATGGAGGTGGTCGCCCAAAAGCTGACAGAGTTAAATCGTTCGATCAACTGGCCCAGTTTCTTGGCTGGACACACAGCTTATCAGCATACACTATTCTAATAATGTGGATGACTGCCTGTGGTCAGTACCTTCTCGGCCTCCTTTTTTATTCCAGGCGCTTTGGAGGTAATCTCGTTGTGGTATGTCGGCGAACGTGTCGAACTCTATAACCGTCAGATGATACGCCAGCTGCGCCGCCGAGTACAACTTCGGGTGCAGACCACTAATTATGGGTACATGGGCTAAATGATGAAGGAATACAACACGTAGGCACCAGTGCCTAGCCAACCACTCCTGTTATGACGAACCTGATTTGGTAGAGTATTGCTGTTGGGGAATCACTTCGCATGAGAGCGAGTTCCTGTGTACATAAGCGCTTGATTAGCTCTGATGGCACGTTGGATACAGCGAGAGAGGGTTCAAATGCCGTACGGCTTCGTATCTCTTGGCCTCTTCCTCCTCGATTCTTTTCCGTCTCTCCGCTCGCTCCACCTGACTTCGCACCATCTGCCTTAGCTTCTCCGTAATCGATTGCATTCCTGTTTGATTCATCTCAGGCCAATGAGGAAGCGATGAAAGTTATCAGGATTGGAAGAAAGAAAGAAAGAATGAATGAAGCACCTTTGCTGTCGAGGTCAGAAAGGAACATGTTGAAGAGCAGTTGGTTTTCTTCTGTGAAATCCTCACTTCCATAGAGGTTGATCCACGTCTCGAACACCTCAATGACTCGCACGTCGTCTCCATCGTAGAACCGAGCCATCAATCTGTAATCACGGAAGTGGATGTGTGAAAAAAAAACTGAGTAAGAAACAACAACAACAGCAGCAAAGGGTACCGGCTCATGAATGATTGAGAGTCAATAAAATAGTTGTGAGTGGATACGAAGGTTTCGACGTAGTCTGGATTGTCGGCCAACTCCTCCTCCGCCAACAATTCCACTAGGGAGTCCAGAGTGCCTGTACGCAGTTTGGTACGGTTTTTCATTATTTTCTGTAAGGATAGGAAATGCGAACCGGCCCGCACAGAACGTCGTCCATCTTTCTTATGGCCATAAACGACGATTGAGCTTCGCTCGCCCCCTCCTAAGGTTGCTCCTGATCTCAACTATTTTTTTCGTCCAAGAGGTGCGGGAGTCAGCGTAGAGATGAGAGCAAAGGTGACGCAATTAACAGAGGGAGAGGGAGAGATTGATAGAGAGAAAATGCCTCGTACTGGTATATCCAAAAAGCAAGGTACTGAATACGTCCGGTCCTTAGATACGCTCTGGCGAGCGGTTCGTTGTAAAGAACCCCGCTTTCGCAGAGCCTGCACTTGATCCATTGTGTATCAACCAGTCAGGCGGGTTTTTACTGGAAAACCGCCCTTCTTTTACGACGTGAACAATATTTTTGAAGAGAAGGATAGAAGAAAGGAATGAAGCGAGTCAGCTAACTGACACCCTGCGCGACTTCCTCTCCACAGAAGTCAAAATTCTGGCCCCAAGACTCAGTTTCTTGGTGGCTGTTAACGGGTGCAGCTTACCTACGTTGGTATGCAATTCCATGACAGCCAAAATGGGACGTGTGCCGGTTTTACTGAATTAGGTAGGTGGTTCCCTGGCTGCAGTTGCCCTGGAACGCATAAATTTGGCTAAGCCGTCTTTTTCTGAATTTCCTCTACCTTATTACGGCTTTTTCTTTACAAAAGCAAATGTGGTGATTCTTTGAAATAATATCTAACCCCCCCACAAAGCTGCTTGTGTTGATTGGAAGTGAACCTGTGTGTGCGCGATGGACCACAGCCCCGAGGAGGAACAGTGTGGTCTTTTTTTCGATTTGGTGGCTGTGCATTGTGAAAGAGTCGCAGAATGCTGCACGGCTATAGCGGAGGAATACCGAGCTAGCGCGGTGTATAATAGCAGAAAGCGCTCAAGAAGCCAGAAAGACTCTTGCAAAAAGGAGGCTGGCGACGTAGAAAAACGAAGGAAGCGTTCTTCTTTCGGCAAATCCAGGAGTCCGCCTATGCCTTCGTACGGAGCCTCCTCCCCTAATGATAAATAATGGCCCAGCTGGCAAGAAGTTAACAGGAACAGACTGCGCTCACAACGCTGCTTTTTGTACCAGGGGTATGTGGTCGTTGGAGGACCTATCATTATTTGAAGATGCCGTCGCCCGGTATGGCTTCTTTTCGCCGGACGCTGTGGTGGAACTTCTTCCCTCGAGACCACCGTGCGTCTTGTCGCCGCCACATTTTTTTCCCCTTCCTAAAGACAACAAGATTAATTCATTTTACGCCCCAACAAAAAAGAGATGAAGTACGGGAGCGCTTGGCAACGCTGGCAC
>CDFF01071376.1:17936-29790 GCA_000826265.1 Acanthamoeba culbertsoni
TCGTTGGAGGACCTATCATTATTTGAAGATGCCGTCGCCCGGTATGGCTTCTTCTCGCCGGACGCTGTGGTGGAACTTCTTCCCTCGCGACCACCGTGCGTCTTGTCGCCGCCACATTTTTTTCCCCTTCCTAAAGACAACAAGACTAATTCATTTTACGCCCCAACAAAAAAGAGATGAAGTACGGGAGCGCTTGGCAACGCTGGCACGAGTCAAGGGAGTCTACGATGAAGGCACAGACGATAAGGAATACCTCTCGCACATGCGATTTCCTTGCGGCAGATACTCATGAAAGAACAGTGGCTAGCTGTATTTCAACACACACAAGAAGTATGATTTCGCTTATTTATTTACAATCAGGAGTAGGATTGAATTTCATCCTGCAGGTAGCTTGCTCGGTGTACTGTTGCGCCATCGTATCGCGGTAGCATTACATTAGCGTGAGGAAAATTATGTTTGTTGAACCAGAAGTTGGCCTGTGAGCCTCGATACCAGATGGCGAAGACAGTTAGCAAAAGAAGCACTCTGTGCGATATCCCATCTTCGTGTTTGGCGACCAGGGATACTTCGTATACCGTATCGGAAAGAAAGAGCGTGGCGTTATGCACAAAAATGCATCTGCACTTTGGCTCACCATGGAGTTCCACTGCGAGTAAATTGCAGTCGCCGTACCGAAGTATGTCCTCTCGTCTTCGGCCGAATGAGGGTCCACATTGAGGCTGCGACGAGGATCCAGGTCAGCATCTGGCGGCGCCAGGTTCATGTGTGCCCCGTAGGACGTGCAGAGGCTATTTAAAATAACACTTGCAATATTGATCGATGGCACGATGTAGTCCATCGGGTCGTCGTGGTCATCGTCTATGCCTACCATAAGGGCAATGAGAACGAAAACGGTCGATAGCCACATTGTAGCCTCAGGCAAGTGAAGGCCGGCATTATTGTAGATACGGAGGAAATGTCGCTTGGGAGAGGTGAGCATGCTTCTGCCAAGCCACAAGAAGAGAAGGCAGCAAGCCACATGTAAGCCTGCATGTTACAGCGAGGGAACACGTGAAGAGATATTAATACATCTCTTATATATAGATATGTATATATTGGTTCTTATTGAGTGTATGATGAACATTGACAGTACTATATAGTGTTAGGTTGACTATGCTGTTCCAGTCCGTGCAGCCGTTAATAGTGCCACTTCCACGCACTATTGAACACTCTACATTCAGAGCTATCGAACTGAGGCCAGAAGCAAGCATAGTGCCAAGGGCTGACACTCCCACCCACCGCCACATGTTGTGCGAAGAAGAAATGAGGAAAAATGTAAAAAGGAAATTGTTCCTTTTATGTGGTTGGTCATTGACGTAACGGCGCTACACCTATGAAAGGCATTGCCATGACTTCCCTCGGCATGAATCATACGGCGACACCTCTAGACCTGTGTAAAACCTGTGTTGTTAACAGCTTACTCGACTCCCCTAAGGGAAGAAGTCATACCCAAATCTGTCATCAACTGTTTCATGACCTGGTCGCAATGGGCAGAGATTCGCAAATGTGCCGATGAATCGTAGGGAGTCTTCTGCAAGTTAATGATTACCAGCTTGCCGCCTCGTTTGACACTCTTCAGTGGCTGTCAATAACGGATCGAGCAACTGAGCAACTCAACCTGGAGGAAGCTTCGCTGAAAGAGACAGAGAGAGCGAGCCTTATACCAAGCTTGCGGCAGGCTCTACTCGAAGGCTCGTTCCTATGCATATTGCCACATCCGCCTTTCTGCTGTGATTCTGAGCAGTCGTCAGGACCTGTCGAGGGAGCTGCTCGCCAAAGTTGATGATGTTGTCTCCTGCCGAAAGGCTTATTGTTCGTGTGAACCAGTAACCATACATAGTAAAGGCATGCCTTACGTAGTTGTCCGTGGTAGCAGTCTGATCTTTCGCATCGTCTGCCTGTGCAGTGGTCATCATAGGGGATCCTCTCGTCGCCAATGTTATCCACCACATCAAAATCACGAAAGTAGTCGGCCCCACAACTGTCGCATATCTCGACGTAGCAATTGCCGTGTAGTTCCGATAGCTGTAAATGTGAAATTCATAAATACATACAAAAACACACACACCCACACCGTTGCAAAATATTCAATCTTTTTCTTATTCAATCTTTTTAGATACCTTTTCCTTATGGATGCCCGAACGCAGGTGCAGACCATCTACGTTTTGGCTGACGAGGTGTTTGAGGATTCCTCGGTCCTGCAGAGCCACCAGTGCCATGTGCGTGTATGTGGGTATTGCTTGCTCGAGAGGAATACCCTCAGCTTCCATGCCTTTGTCCATGAGAGTCCACACTCCTTGGGGCCCACGGAAATCTACACCATCACCTCGGCCAAGTCCGGTTTGTGACGTCATCATAGAAGCTGAAAAACTGAACGGCCTTACCTGGAATGTTTGCTGCGGTGGATATTCCAGCGCCGGTATAGACGACTAAGTGCTTAGCATTCCTGATGAGATTCGCCAGCTGCACCACCTGAGAATGTGTTAGGCAATAATGCAATACAGGTGTAGCAGCAGCAGCGGCATACCTTGGGGGACATTGTGACAAGCTCTTCGTGAAGTTCGGTGGTGTCCTCAGGCACACCACGCTCATCATCTTGGTGAGTCACCTGCCCTTCCTGTGCGCTGCATTTCTTCTTCTTGTAGTTTGGAAGGAGGCCACCGCCGTTTTGCTTGAATTTGTGGCTGGCAGCAGGTGTTTTCTTGGCCTTGCACCTCGCCTTTGTGTGGACCGAGGCGAGCGTGATGCCCATGGCGAGAATGACCGAGCAGGAAGGCAGTTGCTGTATGAACTCCTCAAAAGCCTTCTTTTCACATTCCACAGTACCGAAAACCTTCACCCTGAAGACTTGTAAAGTTAGTTTCTCTGCCCTCCAGCTGAGGTTTCTGCCTGAACCCGCTTCAAAACTGCTCGCCCATTCTTCCTTGATAGCGTCAATGACATCACTAGAAGAGTAACACCTCAACTCCATGGCAGCGATTGCAGTGGGAGGAGAATGGATAAGGAGGCGAGCAGCGGCAGCATTCGTGTTGATGCACCCTCTCGGAAAAATTTCTTCGTTCCACTTCAGCTAGCATTGCGTTTCTTCTCCTTTTCTCCTCTCATCAAACAAAGGAAAACAGGAGAAAAGGGGGAGAACCTAGAAGAAAATCATTTTGCTGTGCCCCTTTGCTGCTCATTAAGATGACCACCGCCTCCAGCGTTCTTCCTGCATGGCGTACGGTTTACTCCTGAAAAACAACTGTTCCTAACCTTTCGAGTTAATTCTTTCTTCCCCCGCCCCGTTCACTAGTGCAAAAAATGACTATCAAACAAGCCGCTCTGGCTGGTTTGGGCCTGTCTGCCGTCCTTGGGTATGATATATTAGAGAGAGCACGACCTGTTACCGACTGAAGTGGTTCGTTAATGCCAATGGCAGTTATGCATACGTAAATTCAAAGAACCCCAACCTTGTCCAGGATGTTGGCATACTTCTTCGGTTGGCTCGCGTACGTTTTTTCCCACAATTTATTTTGCTCCTCTCTAACTCTATTACTGAGATTTGGTTCGTTAGGTGAAGAGAAAGGTGGACGCCTTCATAAAGGAGAGGCAAACGGTCGCAGATATTTTCCACGCAGCCTACAAGGCTCATCCCGACAAAGAAGCCATAGTCTTCGTGGATAAGCCCGGTACGTTGCAACTGTCCGTGCCATCGAATTAGGCGATTCCTTATCCATTATTGACTGTTGGCTTCTGAGCAGAACTGTTGGCTGGTCGCAAGACGAGCTACACCTATGCCGAGATTGAGGCCGAGTCCAATAGGAGTTCGATTACCCCTCACTATTCCTCGCCTGTTTGTTCGTATCATTCACTGCTGCTCACCTTGCTCTTGATATGCCGTCTCTGCTCTCTGCAGTCGCCAACTGGGGATTGGCGAGTGGGCTGAGGGAAAAGGATGTCGTGGCCCTCATGATGGACAATCGCCCCGAGTTTATTATCATGTGGTATGGCGATACCGGTATGCCCTTGCGCCCAACAGAGCTTGATGTCCTTTGTCTCCAGGCTCGCCATGACCAAGATAGGTGTTATCACATCCCTTATCAACACCAACTTGAGAGGCCAGGTTTGCCAGAATGACCGCCACAAGCGACACTGTCCATTCACCTAACAATCCACCAACCAACCAACACACACACCTTTCCTGCTTTCTCCTTAAGGTTCTGCGCCACTCGCTGTCGGTGTGCAACGCTACGCGCTACTTCATAGGTACGCGTTATCTCGATCGAGCTCTCTACATTCCCCCGCACGTCCCTCTCACAACCATCGATGAAGGCGCCGAGCATGCCGAAGCGGTCAGCGACGAGCTGGTGAAGGAGCTGGGGGGCGCCTGGTACTCTTGCGGTGGTCCGATCGCCGGGTTGCTCGATCTGGGCACCGTGCTGCAGCAGGCCGGCGGCACCGCCAATCCGATCCCGCGTTCGGCGAGAGCCCATTCGACGGCGAGCGACAAGCTATTCTACATTTACACCAGGTTTGGTTTGGTTTGGTTTAATTTGATTGTGATTGGATTTGATTGCCATTATGTGGCCATTAACGCGTTGGGGGGGGGGAGGCACATCGATTTACTACCACCTTGTCGTTACGGCTGTTCCAGTGTGCTGACTCTTAGCCCTACCCTCTGTTGCCCGACAGCGGAACCACGGGAGCGCCCAAAGCAGCCCTCGTCTCTCACACCAAGTTCTTGACCGCCGGACTGGGCTTTGTGGTGAGTCCCGTCGCCCCCCTCCCTCCCTCTCTCGCGTACCCCGCTCCTGCAGCTGCTGGACTGGTCCTGACCTGCTCATGCGCACGCAGGAATCGCTGGACATCACGGAGCAGGACCGCATCTATACTGCTCTCCCTCTGTACCACTCTGCCGCCTGTCTTATTGGGGTGAGCACGGCTTGGAACAGCAGAGGAACGCTCATTCTGCGTCGCAAGTTTTCAGCACACCACTTCTGGGAGGACGTCGCCGCTCACAAGTACGTGCAATGGCATGCCTATCAGGTAGTACGACCACATACCGAGCTCTCCTCTCCTCTCTTCTCGTCTCTCCTCTCCTTTCTCCGTAGAGCGACCGTGTTTCAGTACATTGGAGAGCTGTGCAGGTACCTGTTGGCTCAACCCGCGAGACCTGTGGACAGCCAACATCAGTAAGCATCCCTCTCTCTTTCTCACCTCTCACCTCTCACCTCTCACCTCTCTCCTCTCTCTCTCTCTCTCTCTCTCTCTCTCTCTCTCTCTCTCTCTCTGGAAGCTTGCACACTAAACTCTGATGGGCCGGTGGTGCGTGGCGTGTACAAGGCTGCGCATGGCGATCGGCAACGGGTTGCGTCCCGACATCTGGGCCGAGTTCCAGGCGCGCTTCAAGATTCCGCAGATCGGTGCCTATCTCATCGCCACCCACGCACTCTCCATTGCACGTCGCCTGACGACCTCCACTCCGCTCAGGCGAATTCTACGCCGCGACGGAGGGCAACGTGGCGATGCTCAACAGCTTCAACAAGGTGGGCGCGGTCGGCTATTTGCCTCCACTGATCCGCAGGGTAATGTTTTTTTGTGATATGAAAACAAGTTACTGATATAAGCGTCATTGTCTCCCTTAACTTCATCCCTTATTTTCAACACCACCACAAGGTGCACCCTGGCCGCCTGGTCAAGTTTGACATCGAAACGGAGATGCCCGTCAGAGACCCAAAAACTGGGTTCTGCATTGGCACGTCTTCCGCTCACTCGCCCCAAGTGCACTTTGGAGGGTCGCGCCCTAATCGCTCTCCATTTTGCTGGCTTCTTTTCTGCGCTTGCCGTTCTCAGAATGCAGCCATGGCGAAATAGGGGAGATGCTGGGCAACATAAAGCCCGATGACCCGTTGCGTCAGTTTATGGGCTACACGGACTCCTCGGCCACGCAGAAGAAGGTATGCAGTCGTGACTCGAGCTGGGGGGGGCAGTGCGATATCTGAGCTCAAGGATGTCCGCTAAACAATTACTGCGTGCAGATTCTCCGCAATGTATTCGCGAAGGGTGACATGTGGTTCCGAACCGGCGACTTGATGCGCATCGACAAGGTTAACCTCCGTACTACTGAATTAGTTGCCCTCCTAAACTATGTGGACCGACCTATCAACGACGACACAGGAGGGCTACGTGTACTTTGTAGATCGGATCGGTGACACTTTCCGGTGGAAGGGTGAGAACGTGGCCACCACCGAAGTTGCGGAGGTGATCATTGCAGGCAACGTTGGAGTTCAGGAGTGCAACGTCTATGGTGTGAAAGTGCCACATAGGGTACCAACCAACCAAGCAACCACCATCAACAGCCACTACATAAGAAAAGAAAACGCGTTGTGGTTCCCGCCGAAGCCAATTTGCTGAGACTCTGGCAGGATGGTCGCGCCGGCATGGCGTGCATTATTCCGATGGACAGGGCCACCTTCAGCCTGGATGCCCTATACAAACTGTATGTCTCCACTGCCCCTTACCAGGCAACTGATAGGAGCCTTCTCGCTCACTTGCTGTCCTACTACAACGACTTCTTCTTCTTCTTCTTCTTCTTCTTCTTCTTCTTCTTCTTCTTCTTCTTCTTCTTCTTCTTCTTCTTCTTCTTCTTCTTCTTCTTCTTGTGATGCAGCGTGACGACGGAGCTCCCGCTGTACGCTGCCCCGCTGTTTATTCGTGTGTCGGCGGTACGAGGCAGCCAAGTCGTTTAGTTAGGACGATGCATCTGACCTACTGTACTTCAGTCGGCGATGGACGTTACGGGAACTTTCAAGCACAAGAAAACAGAACTTGTAGAACAGGGATTCAATCCGCACGTCATCAAGGTTCACCAACAGTTGCCCCTACCCACGCTTACACACACCAGCAGTTTTTTACCAGCCTTTGGGTGATGTGCGCCGCAGGATGACGAGCTCTATTTCCGCGACGATGCGAAGCGAGCCTTCGTGCCTCTTACGAAAGCTCTCTATCAACGCATTGCTGACGCCGTGGCCAAACTGTGAACCTTATGGCCGTTTCCTATGTTTCTCTATAAAGGAAAATTCGAGTTTTTAGGGAGAATTAATCGCAGGTGATCCAATCGGGGCTGCCGAAATCTTGTCAAGCGCTCCCCGAGGCATAATTACGCCTCATAGTTGTGATGGCAAAGTACGGGCTAGCATGGCAGCGAGCGATTCTTGTAGTCTTGTTCTTCTTGTCAAGCTCCTCAGCTCAGGCTGTGTCTCGTTCCTACGCAGAGGCGTGTGATTGGTGGCAATCACGCCCTCTGGCTTCATCGCAAGAAACGCCACAATGGGTAGGGGGTAATATATCAACTCCTGGCTCTTGCGACGTTGCTACAGCAGGGAGCATTAAAGTGCGCTATCCTTTTCATTTTGTTCAGTAGCTGCTTCTTACTGGATAACATTGGGATCCAGCTATTATTCTGACTAATGGTCTCTCTCCCCCCTTCTCCCTCTCCCTGTTTGTTGGTTCTGTTAACAGAACTTTACGCAAGCCAACGGAGTGGAACAGCTTAATTTCTACCGCCAGCTGGCCGGCGTGGCAGCAGGGGTTGTGTTCAATGCCACGCTCAGCGATGACGCACAGGAAGTGGCTTGGTGGGCTTCTGTATTGAGTGCGTTGCATACACACACCCTCAGTTCACCCCAAATGCGAACCATTGGTGTGTTAACCATGCTACAGCGGAGAAGGACCATTGCTTCGGAGGAGAAGCTTTGGAAAACTGCCTCGCCGACAGCAACTCGACCTGCTACTCCCAGGAGCGCCATGCTTTCGTCGAACGCATCCGCCAGTTTTTCCTTGGATATGGAACTGCGTCGAAGCTGTTTGAGGTCGCTGCACGTTTCAGACATGGATATGGCCTGATGAGTGCGTATAAAGGAATATACATTACTGTCGCCAAGAGATAACAGCACTGAAATGTGGTCCACCCTCTTCAGTTTTCCATCCCGGCCTGCAGAGTGCGGGTGTAGGAATGTATGGCAACAGAAGCTTCACTATTCCTAATGGCAACGAACCCGATTATTCCGGGTACTCTGCTCAAGTGCTCGATCTATCTGATGTCTCCCCGTCGACTGTGGTGCCACACTTCCTACTTTTATGTGTGTGTATATGGAGAAGGAGCTGAGAACGGTAATTATGTACCGCAGAATTCTGCAACCTGGTTTGCCTATCCTCCAGACGGCGTTATTGAGATTGCTGCGGTGAGCGAGCTCTCGGCATGGCTATTTGGCACCAAAATGAGCTTCGGTACCGACAACCCCGCCAGCTCCGCATTGCAACAATTGCCTACACGCGACAAGACAGTCTAAACGCAGTCCTGTCATTATACTGGTTCAGATGGTCCGGCGTCGGTAGCCGTCTTTGATCTGACCAACAACTTTGCTCCAATTAACGCTACCATAAAAGAAACTACGGACTCGGGTGGTTGGAAGATATTGGAGATCGGTACCATTCTCCATCCTTCACTTCCCTCCTCGGAGTCTATGCACACTGTGTCTTATTGATCACCTCAGTTGTGCCAAGCCTCAACGTCGTTCCGGGTAAGGAATTCGAGGTGCAAGTCTCGACCTCATCCCAAACATGGGTCTACCGTCCATATTTGGTAAACTGTTCAGGTATTTCTTCGGGTGTTCCTTTTACGACACTGGAAAAGGGGTTGGGATTGAAGCGAGTGCGACGCAGCGCCTGCGGTTTGTGGCGATGGGCTGTGCCAGGCGCCTGCCGAAAACTCATCAACGTGCAGCGACTGCCAATCTTGCGGCGCGTATCCGTCTTCGCTCGAAGGCAAACCTGCCAAATGTGTAAACGGGACGTGGCTGGTGAGCGGTAGCGTCGAGCTGGCCGAGGGCGAGGTACTTGGCGAGTCTACCTGAGTCGGGGAGCCTCTCGGTTTGCAAGTGCTGGTCTTAACTCGCGGACTTTGTTGGTTTTTCGTTTGGGGATAGACATTGGATGGCGGCAGCACGGCTCTGCGGTTGATCGGAGACCTCAAGATGCAACCCACGTCGGCGCTGCGCTTTTCTGCCTCGGACGGTCAGTCTTATGGCTCGATTGAGGCTACGGGTAACAATCACACTCTTTTTTTTTCTTACCTTCCCTCTCCCCCCATACAGCTGAAGCCCCCTGGCTACAATTGTCATCATTCTGTAGGGTGTACGTATCTAGATGGCACTCTGGTATACGATGTCAACTTCAGGGTCGATGGCGCGCCATTCGTGTTGACTATAGTCAACTCTACCGGAGGCTTCTGCACAGCGCTGGCCAAGCGTCAAGCGGGTAACAACGTGCTCAAGCCAGTGCGTTCTTTTCGCGATGAGTTGAAGATCTCACCTCAACCCCAGATGGCACGTCCTTCCGCAAAGTGGAGCTCAACTTTAACGGCAACTCCGACAATTGTCGTCCCGAGTCAGAAACGCTGTCGTCATCAAACTCGTATGGTTTACTCGTAACACCTAGAACAGGGTGCGATGACGATGATGAGGCATTGATCATTGGTTTGACAGCGGGTGTGTAGCAGTCCACTCTCCCGGATCTTTTTGTCAGCCATGGCACTCTAATCGATTCCTTTTTCAGGTCTGGTCGGCGGTGCTCTCTTGCTGGTAACTGCCGTGATAGTTGCCGGGTTGGTGCTGGTGTGGCTTCGCAGGAGAAGGAGAAGCCGTACCATGGCTCAGCTGCAAGAAAACCTGCGCGATAATGTTGGAGTGTAAGCCAAGGGAGAAACTGGTTGGTTTTGATATCATCGTTTTTCGTCGCCTGGCGCAACCTTAACCCCCCCCCCCAAAATTCATTACATGGGATGCTTCAGTACCTAGAGTCCTACTTAAGTAGAGTCCTGAGAACAACAACAACCCTTTTCCACGTCCAATCTCAGCTACTTAGTTTTAAATCTATGAGAAAAGCAAGGGCTATTATCTGAGTTAACCAAATCCACCATTTACAGCACAGCTTTAGAAAAAAAAAGACATAGGACAGAGTTGCCGGAGCACGATGAATTTCCATTAACTCTCTGTACTACTCTCAAGCGGTTTTCAGGCCAACATTTGGGGGGTAGGAGAGCTAAGAAGAGACTAAGGAAGGAGAAGAAGGGGACAAGGTTGGAGAGGTGATGGGTTAGAAGGCGTGGATTGGAGTGTGGTTAGGGATGAAATGTAATGTGAGGAGAGTGGGATGGAAATACACCCATTTTGGTTCTTTCCTTGTTTGATTGGAGTGAGATAACATTGAGGGAAAAATTTCTTATTGCAAATATTGTAAAGCAAGATAAAGATAGGGATGAGCTCAAAAAGATGCTTGTTGGAACAGTGCGAGCTCATATTGAGAAGCACAACAAGGGAGCGAGCTCAGTCCTTCATCAGGGCATGGTGAGCCTTAGGCTCATTGTCGTGGTAAGTGAAGTGATTACGTCCTAAAGAATCAAAATGGAAATGGACATGAGAGGTGAAGATAGATATTGTAGAATTAGGAAAGAACAGCCGCTTATTGGAGAGAGACGTACGCCGCAGGGTAGAGGAGCTACGCGACTGGCAACGTAAAGTTAAGGTGAGCTGAGGGCCCGCGTGAGCGTGGGGTAATCAGGTAACCTGGGGATGGTTCACAAGCTCCCAGAGACTGGAGACCAGCGCCCGGGCCGCTCCTCCTCACTGATGCTCCGAGCCTCGCGGTTTAGCTCCTGATTGATTTCTATCATCTGCAGCTCCTCTTCCTCTTGGTCGCTTTCATTGTCGTAGTAGCTGAAGTGATCCGAGACAGGCTGAATCAATGAGAAGTTCTCCACAAACCAGTGCTGCGCCTTGGGATTGTTCAGGTTGCGTTGCAGGTAGGGCTGAACAAGATGGGCGCTCATGCCCCAGTGCCTAATCTTGAGCACCATCAATGCCATCTTCGTCCGAGCAACCCCAGGTCTGCGTCGTTGATCGCTGGAGGATCGAGTGGCTGGGCCAACCAAACGCGAGAGATGCGGTCATGCCATTGACGATCGTGACAGATAGGTCCCGTGAAAACGTTCACGCCTGATTGTTCTAGAATCTCTATGTTGATGCACACCAGCGAGTACATGGGTGGCTCATCATTGAGTTCTAAGTGGAAGTGAAGGTGAGAACGTGCATGCACGTCTTGTTGATCTGCACAAAATGCGGTCCATACCACGTGAAGAACCCTCATCGTACGTGACAATACTTCGCGAATGATGAAGAGTGGCTTGCCTGCATGTTGCTCCCTCATCCGCTGATCCCCGATGCCATCAGAGAAGAGGTAGAGACTCGAGTCATGAAGACACGTCACGCGCCTTCAAAATTAAGGGTTATGTGGAAATCATCCGGTTGGGGCGGAGACAATTTACGAAAAATCTAGAAAAAACATTTGCCGAAATTCCTTGGGGCTTCCAGAAAGGTGTGGTGCTGTTTCTGATGAGTCCTACTCGGAATGTTCTACACGTAAAACTGAGGAACTTTGCTTTCGGAGTTAAATGAACTACCCGAAACTTTCGGGTTTACAGCCAAAGTACATCACAAGCCATAAAGAAGGCTCCACGACGTGCAAGTGACGCAGAAGATGAGGAGCAGGTCGGCACTCTCAGTGCTCTGCCTGGTGGTCCTTCTTGGGGCTGTCTGTGCCCATCCCACCCAACTCACCTACCACATCGGTACCTCCGAAAAAACGCCCATACTTTTTTTAACTCCTATTCGAGATCTTTTTGAATTTTTATTTTGTTTTTCTTGATTAACGCAACGTCAATATGAAAATAACAAACCCGAAACATATACTAAAAACCATAACTTAAAAAAAAAAAAAA
>CDFF01071378.1:737-16883 GCA_000826265.1 Acanthamoeba culbertsoni
AGAGAGAGAGAGAGAGAGAGAGAGAGAGAGAGAGAGAGATGAGGTCCAGGACACAATTCCACCCTTCCTTCCCCCCCCTCCATTTGAGGGACATCCCGTGCAAGGTATAATGTACCTTTGAGGTTGCGACGGCGAGAAAGAGTGGCCAACTGCCTCGAACGGCGCAGATAGAGGGCGCGCTCATTGACCACTGCGGCACTGTCCTCACTGGGCGCGGCGCCGGGGCGCGGGAGCGCGTTGATGATGAGCGAGCCGCCGCCGGAGACGTCGCCCCGCGCGAGCAACGTCGACACTGCATGGGACGGGTCGACAAAATCAGCGTAGGACTGGACGGGGCGGTGCGGATCGGCGGATGAAAGGAAAGTCACTCCGGGAGAAGCCTCTGTCGACATGAACGTGTAGTTGGTCGGGAAGGTCGACGGGGATGACGGAAATGTTGGCGAATCGGAGTTAAACGTTTGGCCGAGTCGCGAATCCTGGTTCTTGCTCGGATCGCTAAGGGATGTACGGCGAAGCGGAGTCCAGCGCTGCAGTGTGGGTCCGGACGAGGCCGACGCAATGGGCCAGCGGCCAACGAAGAGGCGGTGGCGCCTGGCGCCGTCCTCTACGAGGACGACGTCACGGCTCGGCAGGAAGACGCGGCCGAGCTTGAACTGGGGAGGCACCGCGCTGAAGCAGTGGGCGGTCATCTCCGCCATGTCGACAAAGAGGAGCAGACGACCGTCCTTCTGGTAGAAGACCAGCACTTCCCTCCTGCCGGCGTCCGCGTCCTTGGCCGCAAGGAGCAGACCGTCGCACATGGTCAAGGCAGGCGACCGGATTTGGCGCTGCGAGGAGAGGTACAGCTTGTTTCCTGATACGATGAAGCGTCATGAGCCTTTTTCATCATCGTCATCAGATAAAATGATTAGAGCGAGACAAGAGTGGAGATTTTGGACCAAATAGAGAGAACTGCTGTGTGCCTGGCGCGGGGATATTGATGGGTAGAGTCTCCCTGCGGTTGATGTCCACAAGTAATAGGACATTGTGTGAAGGGAGGAAGACCTGAGCGAGACCTGGAATCAGCAGGCAGAACTCGCTTGTGAGGAGAATTTGTGAGATAACGCACCACCAATCGGTCCGATGCGGGCAGGTAAGCCAGCTTTGGATTGGTCGATGACGGCGTGAAGAAWGGCATGTTCTCGCCTGGCATCATGAATTCCACAGAAAGTCAATATATAGTCCACCTTGGTTCTYCCAATGGGCGTCGTACCGAGAGGAGTGACAGTGAAGGACGCGTGATCGGCCGTATAAGTGTGTATGCTGAAAGGATGGTCGACCAATACGTGTAATTCCCCCTTCTTTCCACTCACCATAGCGAGTGGGAATCCTGGTTGTGTGTCGGAGCTCATAGTGAGGTTACCGTGTAACAACACAAGGATACAACGCAGAGGCCGCGCCATACCTGGCGTGCCAACATTCCAAGAATATTTGGCTTCAGTGAACGCGTGGATTCGTGCCTCCTGTCGGCCTCTGAGTTCTTGGACATGTGGAGGATGCCAGGACCACCCCTTGGCCACTTTCAGCGGAATCTTCGAGGAAATGTTGGAGGTCAGCTATAGTCCCTTCTCTCCGATTCGCCTCCCCGGATTGATGGGCCGATGCGAACCTTGGTGGCTTCCACTTCGAGGAATCCTTCACCTTGATTGGTGCGTGCGGACCACTGCTCCACTGGCATAGGCGTGGGCAACGGAGAGACGCCTCCGGTATTGATCTTGAACAGCGACTTGTCGATGATGCCCAATGGAATGCCGTGCCTTAATTGCGAGGATTAACCTAAACTTGAATATACGTATAAATCTATATATGTGGCCTGATATAAGCCTACTTATGGAAAGTCTGGGCGAGATGCTCGCGTAGCTGAGGGTTGAAAATGTCGAACGAGAAGACGTTCTCCAGTATCTGGACAAGAGAGTCCCTGGGATAGTGTTGCAGGTGACGGATGAGGTTGACCAACTCGCGCGTGGAATACGGATAGGACAATTGGCCCTGTGTGGTTACAATGCAACAGAGGTGACAGGTTCAGCACACTATACCAAGCAACAGCCGCACGATTCGAAGGCACCTCATCCACTCCCTTGCGCAGATCGTTGAAGAGTCGAGTCAAGCGCTGTAAAATTTCTGTTGCAATGCAGCAGCCAATTGGTCAATATGTCCGGAATTCACAGAAAAGACTTTTTCGATTCGATACCCGAATTGACATCAGGGCCGTATGACTGCAGCAGAGCGAGCTCGGACGACGTGTCGGGATTATCAATGGCGTGGCTGTGAGACATTGGCTGATGAGCTGTTGAATTCATGGAGAAATTCGAGGGCAGGAAAGACGGTACCAAGCGAAGCAGTCACCGATCTCGCGGAAGAAGTCGTTGCCCAAGAAAGGATAGCCGGGCCTGCAACCAATGACGTTACATCGTCTGTGCGATTTCATGGCAATCTCGGGGGTGCTTATGGGGAGTGGGTAAAGTAGCAGGGGGGCCGACCTGTTGGCCAATGCGATCACGCGGAACTTGGGATGGATGAGGACGACATCGTCCTCCATCGTGACCTTCGCGCTCATGATCCTGTAACATTCCGCGTATGAGAAGAGAATGACGTGTCACATTCACGAAATTATTACTCCGGACGAACCTCCTGCCATCAGAAAGTAGCATGTAGCGGTCTTCGATGAGGCCCTTGAGCACGCACACCACCTCGAGCGGCGCCTTATCTGCCTCATCCTAATGCAGCAGCGGAATGTGTGTCAGCGCGACACCTCTTCATTGGCGATAGAAAGAGGTACCAGGACGAGGACGCGGCCGTGCGTGACGGCGCGGACGAGCGGAGAGTCCATCCACACGATGCGCCCGTCGGCCAGAGAGGGCGCGGAGGTGAGCGATTGGACGGTAGTATCCCTGTTGTCGAGAAAAATTGAGGAATGACGGCTTCAATTTTGGGCGGTGGGATTACTGCACCTGTGAAGCTGCATGTACTCCCTCTCCCTGCCCAAGAGCTCCAGCAACCTATCGGCCAACTACCGTGTGCGTGTGCGTGTGCGAATGGTATCCAATCGATGAGATAGGCAACGTTGTTGTTGTTGTTGTTGTTGTTGTTGTTGTTGTTGTTGTTGTTGTTGTTGTTGTTGTTGTTGTTGTTGTTGTTGTTGAGAAAAGGGAGGATCCTCTGTACCTTATTTTTGCCCACACCTTGATTGCCGATGAGCAGCAGATGCTCGCCGCATTGATAGTGGCGAATGAGATCCCGCAGAATGGCAACTGTTTTCCATAGAGCGAAACTGTAAGTAAGGAGATAACATCTTATCCGTGTTCGGCGAACGCACTATGTTTGGGGACGTCGTAGAAGAGGACATGGGGGACCAAAGCGGGTTGCTAAAGAAGAGTCATCTAATTTGATCAGTTCGTCAAACCACAACTCGCTTACCTCGGGCTGTTCCACTTCGGCCGAAACATCACCGATTCGGACTATAGCATCCCTCCCGTCGGCCGACTTGATGGTCTCGATCTTGAGCACCTCTGGCAGGCCACAGACGTTAAGAAGGTGATCAGGAAGGCGCGCCAGTGTCTCCTACAACGTAGGGCGGGAAGGGAGACGAACCCTGATCGGCGGTCGGCGGCGGGGGAGGATGGATATCGGCCTCCTGGAGCAGCTGGTGCACGGCCTCTCGGGAGTCCGGTGGAAGGAAGTGAAGCAGGAGCGCGCTCTCGATGATGGTGTACAAGTCGCCAGGGCGGGATCTGCAGACGGGTGGGTGTGTGCGTGTGTGTGTGTGTGTGTACGTGGGTGGTGTCCAGAATTGAAGGTGGTGGTGGCGGTTGGTGGTGTGGAGACTCACCCCGATAAACGGACTGTACGGAGAAGCTGACGTAGCGAAAGACAGTTGGGCACGCCGCCTATCTTGTTGCCATACAGCGAGTAATCGAATCTGATGATAATTGATGGGATGGTGATGCATTGATTAAGATAGTCAATTTATCAATAGATATGTGAGTACCGCAAAGCCTTCTCGAGAGACGAGTGGTTGCCGAGAAGACAGCGCAATATCTTCGCTTTCTGGTCAAAGAACGAGACGTCGTTGAATGCCAAGTGGTGAAAATGGAACAGCGTGATGACCTCCGACGTCAGCCAGTTCACCCCTACCAGGTTCACTGGCAAGTGAGCCCACTCCCATGGTGCCGTATCGGCCCTCACTTACTATTGAGGGCAAGAAGAAGAAGAACCACCGCGCACTGCGGCTTACCCTGTTTCAGCGTGGGCGGATTGGCGAGGACGACGATACGGAACGAGGGCGAGATGGGGATGATCTTGCGCCTCCTCATCTCGCGCTCGGCCTTGGCCGTGCCCCACTGCTCGTCCCTTCCCGCCTCCTCGGCGTCTCGCAGCCGGTCGAGTCCCGTGCGCCGCTCCATCTCGCGCTCCTCGTCGTCTTCGCCTTCGCCTTCGCCTTGGTGCTGCGCCTGTCCTTCTCTGGCGCCCGTCTGCTGTCCTGTCTCGTGTGCGAGAAGGGTCTCCCGCATGCGTCGATAGCGATCGCTGCGGACAAGCCTCGTGCCATCGAACAAGGTGATTTCTCTACAAACGAATTCCGTTGAAAAATTTGTCATCATTGATCTCAGCATAGATGGAGAGATAGGGGAACAAACCTGTCGCTAATCAGACGCTGGAGCATGCTTAATGTCGTGGCCGGGAGGCGGTGTGCGCCTGAGGTGGAGAAGATCGGTTTAGCTCAATAATTGCATCCAGGAAGGGCTTCGTGACGACGCACCATCGAGCACGCATATAAGACCGTTGATGGCAGCATGCACCAGTGGGGAATGCGCCCAATCCGTGTCACCTGGACGTTTCATGGTAACCAACATGAGGACCTCCCCAACAGACCATGCCAAGCCAGTAGTGATATTTTCGGATACTCACCATTGGGTTTTGTGATGCGTCGCTGCAAAAGGTCGCGCGACGTCATGTCCTTGTAGCAGTTCACAATCTGCAGATTGGACGAATAGCCCAGCCTCTCTATATCGAGGAGGGTCGCCAGTAGTGGTGAGCCCTGTGGCAGGGTGTGCATGATGACTCGATAATGGGGCCGTACCGGCGAACTCCTTGACGAGGGCGGTCTTGCCCATGCCCTTCTCGCCCACCACGCAGATGTCCCTGTCGATGGCATGGTCTTGGATCATGTTCGTGAGCACGTAGTCGCTGTAGGGCGTGACCACGAAGCCCGTGCGCCCGGCCGCCACTTTCAGGCCTACGTATCGCCCGACCGGCGCCTCGACGTGCGCATCGTGGCCTGTCAAGGGCCCATGCAATATTATTATATCACGACGTCAGCTGACCATATGTACAGAACAACGTTGCACTCTCGCGTACCCGTGAGCTTGTGCTTGAAATGCAGGCGAGCGGCGGCATCGCCCTCGATTGGCTGGATGCCGACGAGCTCGTAGCTTTCCTCGTACTCGGCCTCGGAGAGAGACAGGCCGGGCGGACCTGTTGAGGGAGGTCAGGTATCGTTGAGGCGCCTCGCCAGACACACTGAGAATCGAGGAAGAGCGGCTCCTCCAATATAGATACCCTCAATATCCCGCCCCGGTGATGGTGATGGCTCCGTGTGTGTCGCACTGATCAAGCCCAACTTGCGAAGCGCGACCTCGATGGCCTCATGGTCCTCCTTGTCCTGCGCATGCAATAGGATTATGAATCGACGAGGAGGGAATCGAAAGGGAAGGAGGGGTCTGCGCGCGCGCGCGCGCGGATGGAGCGGAAGTAGGCTTACCAGAAGAAGACGATAAGGGAATACACGAGGTAAGCACCGGTTAAGGTCCATGCTCGGGAAGCGAGACAGCAGCGTGGCCAGTGAAATCACTCCGCTCTCTCCCATGTGAGGCACGCCCATCGCGCCGTCTTATTGACGGTAATTAATCGTAAACACTTCTCAATGTATACATTATCTATATATATATATATATATATAGAATGTAGTACCAGCATTTTCAAGCGCGCGAATCGCTTCTGCAGCGGAAAGCAGTCGTCGGATGAGATTTGTGGTCAAGTCGGGCGCGAAACTGCGCAGCGCGGCGTATTGGGCGCCGATGGAATAACCGGAGACCTCGCGCGCCTGGAAGCGACTGCGCAGGGGAGGGTCGAGGGCGTATCCGGGGTACTTCGGCACAGGAAGACCCAAGGCAATCACGCGGAAATTCGGGTGAACTCTCACAAGCCCAAGGCGTTTAAAATCCTCGCTACAGGGGCAGCCATGATGTTAGTTTACGAAGAGCGCAAAGTGCGAAGCGAAAGGGGATTTATGCCTAGAGTGCGTCTTCTTGAGCTTGTCATAGCGATCGGCACTAATAAGCATGCGCCCATCCTCTAGCGACATCTCCCTGTTCTGCAATCATATAGGTGTAATAAGAGACGAGGAAGGTGTGAAACCTCACTAAAAAAAACCAAACCAAACCAAACCAAACCAAAAACAAACAAACAAAACAAAGAATAAATTGGAAATATATATATATATATATAAATAAATAAGTACTTCCAACAAGTTGTTGAGAACTGGAAGGACGTTGCGTTCGCATTTTTCCAGCCCTTCGAGGATCAGGATCCGCCCTTGGGTGGCAGCAATCACCGGAGGCTGGTCCAGATGCTGAACAGTGCCGTTGATAATCTCCCGCCTCTGCTTGAGGTCGCCCTCTGTCGTGTCGGCCGATAGGGCCACATATTCGGCCTCCCTGCGCGTAACTGGACCAATAACAGAAAATTATTGGAAGGTATCGGAGGTCTTTTACAGAGCGGACACAAACCTTCACAATAGCGAAATGCTAGCCAGCGGCGCGACGGTCCTGGTGGCCTGAAAGGTGAAAGATGCCTAAGAAAGAAGGCGATCACCAATGCATGTGGATCACTCGCACCCGATGAGAAACATGTCTTGGCCGAGCTTGTCCTTTTGCATCATCCAACGCAAGTGACCTTGGGGAAAAGAGGCGCACGTGATGAGCGACAGCTGCCAATGGGAAGCGGAGGAGTGATACCAAGAACTTCAGAGGCTTGCTGGGATATCGGAGAACCTGGCGGTGCCACGCCGCGAGGAACAAGTTCCGGCCTCTTTAATGGAAGTAACGGAACAGCAACATCACCTATCCTTACCACTCCCTCCTCGGCACTCTGGGGAAAAGGAGGCAACAAAGGAATTAAAAGGAGAGGGGGTAAGGGTAGTGGCATGGTTGCGAGGCGTACCGCCGGGTTGGAGGTGACAAGAGTAAGTTGGACGCACTCCGTCTGCTGGCACACAGCAGCCAGCCTTCTTGCTGCCTTCTTTCTGCCGTCGGCCATAGTAGTAGCTCCTCGTAGGAAGAGCACGTTTCCCGTGCTTTGGAGCCGAGAAACGAAAAGAAATCATCGTTTCTCCTTTTATCGCTCCGGAAGATGACAGAAGCGCCCGGACGGATCAAACGTTACTTCTATTTAGCTGCCAAAGAGGCGATGTACAGTGAAATGAAGTACGTCTCCATATTGTATTCTCTTCAACTTCTTCATTCCCTCATTTTCTTGGAATTTTGCGATGTGATTAATTTACATTCCCTGTATCGGTGAAACTCACCACTTAGGTATAGACATGGGGCAATCATTGTTCGAGGAGGCCGAATCATCACCAAAGGATTTAACCACTACCGCAAGACAGCCAGCAGTACTCTCCATCACTACCTTGTGACACAACCATAGGCCCATTGTTGACCAGTCTCCCGCAGGCATGTCCACACATGCTGAGATGGCTGCACTGCTCAACCTTGAGGGTGGCAAGAATGGAGAGCGCAAGGAACTGGCCCGGGGTAGTGACCTCTTCGTCGTCCGATTAGGTGGCCGGGCACTTGAGCCGCTCGAGTCCATTTGGAAGCGAAACTCACGGTACGGATAATTTGACTGCTGCGGACCGCAGGCTAACATATCATTCATCCTGCTCACATGATACGCCTTGCAACAAACAGCCCGTGTCCTGTGTGTGTGGATTGGATGTACAAATACGGAGTTAAACGGGTATTTTACACAGTGGGCCAGCCAACTAACCGGTAAGCCAAAAAAAATGCTTTTGTTTACATATTTTATTTACACTGGTTTCTTATGTTCACTCATATTTTGGTCTACTTGCAGATACTTTAGAAATAGGAACATCATTACGGATGCTACTAGCGACAACGAAAATGAGTAACGTTCTCGTGTAGAGTATTCACATTTTATCCTCTTGCGTTCTCTTCATTGATTGCCATGATACCAACCAGAGAACTGGATGAGCTGGTGGCGGTGGGTGAGGACGGAAAGGAGCTCATAACGCCAAATGATATCGACTTTGATCAACTTTGGAGTGTAGAAGAGGAGGGACTGAAGGAGGGCTGGTGGGTGGAAAAGGTGGAGGACCTGAAGTACAAAATGGAACGATTCCTAAAGTTTGATCTTTCACGGTACGGAAAATGTTTTGTTGCATCCAATAGCTTCTCGTGTTGACTCCGCGTGCTACAATTGGCAGATATAAGCACAAGCAGTGCGATCACGACCCCATCCCCTACTTAAAGAAGGAATGCGCTTCGATTGAATAATTTAAAATCCAGATTTATTGGCGGATTCTTTTTTCTCTTAATTTTTGTATAATTGGAGCAAAAAACGCCCACGATTATTAAAAGAAACGAAAAAGAAGAATCTTCTTCTCTCCTCGGCCAGGTTGTCGAAGAAGAGAGCGTAATGGATTCTCTCCCCACTTTAGAAGGGTGGTTGGACAAACAGGGTGGGGTGAGGAAGAACTGGAAGCGACGATATTTCGTTTTGGAGGGCAAAAAACTCAAATACTTCAAGCAGCAGAAAGATGCGCCACACAAACCCATAGATTCGATCGTTCTCGAGGTACACGTGAACCGTGTGCACAACACCTCAACACAAGGCGTTGAGATTGACTCAAGATTTTCCTTCGATCCTCAATCCCCAACAGCGAACCACCAAAGTAATCTACATACGAGACAAGGTTCGACCTGCAGATCCTGTACCAGGTTGCGGGTTTGCCATTGAAACTACTTCGCGTACGAGCTCTACAGGACACGGCACACTTAAATAGCCGACTGCTGCTCTCCTATCTCGCAAGAGTAACACTTGATATCACAGGAACGTACATTCTGGCCGCCACGTCCGTCGAGGAGAGAGACAGGTGGGCTATCGACGTGCAGATGGCCCTCGCTATTCTTTACGGGTTGCCCAAGCCTGTCACACTCGCTCGGCCGGATAAGCCTGCAGTACGGCAACGCCCAGCCCCTCGTCCTCCTCTACCATGCTCATTCCCGTTGTGGTGTTTCATTTTATTTGTTTTATATATCTATATATTGATTTGTATTGTTTTGATTTATTTCTTTGTTTTTTTTCCCTCCAGTCGCCTCCCGCTGCCACGAATCCAGACCAGATGCAGCGACAACCGTCGACGGGCTCGTTGGTCGGTGGCCAGCCTCAGACCACACCAGCGGCGCCATCGAACGGCCAGGGATACGTGCAGGCCAAGCCATCGCCGCGCTACTCGATGGCCCTCTCGGAAGTCCCCATAAAGGACAGCAACACAGGTACGCTTTTTTTTCTTCATTTTCTTTTTTTTTACCACCCGTGTGTTTTCCCCAATCTCGAAAACATTTTTCTTTTTTCGTTTGGCGAATATATCTGGGAAAAGTATTTTATGGTATCGTTAAATGCTCAAGCAGCTGTATTATTACAATTATCTACTTTGGTTGTAGATGATGGAACTTTAGGGACAGGTAGGCCGAAGCACTACTCACGAACAGTGTCCGCTTAACACTTCCCCCCCCCCTCTCTTTCCAGTGGGAATTGACGGGTCGCCTTTGGTTGAGGACTACACGGGTCCCAAACCAGAGCACTCGCGAGGACGGGACACCATCTTGAATATGGCCAAAAACGGACTGAACTCCATTACTTCCGGACGATCTACTCCGCTGGGTACCTCCTAAATTTCCCTGCATCTTTTTTGACGCATCACCTTATTCATGCTGTGGAAATACCACACACATGTTCTGTTAGGGCGAAAGGACGAGGTTGAGATGCTAAAGGAGGAGCTTGTGAGAAAGGACCGACAGCTGGAGTTGACAGAACGGAAGCTGAAGGTGCTCGACTCGGCCTACGCTGACATATCGGAAAAGTACAATCCTACATTCTTCTCCCCTCCGCCCCAATAGGGAGAATAATTTTAAGGTTTTTACCGTCGACGCTTTTCCCTTCTTCGCCTTGGCAGATACTTTGTGAGCGTGGCCATTTTTGCGAAGATGAACGCCGCGTCAGAGGGGTATTTCTGTAATATAGACGTATATCAGCTGTATGCCGAGGCTCAGCGGCTTAAGGTATTCCAAACACTCTGGATAAGGAGTGTGTATGTGTAGAACGCTTATCCGCTTATGAATTCATTTTCCTGCTGGGCAGGTGGAACCTCAAGACTGGCCACAATGGATCACAGAGGAGGTGCAAAGGAACGCGACCAAAATGAGAACTTGAGCCAAGACTTGTCCTACTGGAGAAAATAAAAAGAAAAATAGCCGGAAAAACAAAGTGCTGAAGACCGTTACTCATACTATACTCAACCATGCAAGCTTCGTCCACGCTTTTTACACAGAAGGGCAAGCCCATGGGCTTCTATATGCCAGCACATCCACGAAAGGCGATAATCGCGGAAACGATTAAGGTATGTGTTTGCCAACCGGGACCGGAAACTTAGATTCTTACTGTTGGTTCCGCACTTAGGAACATGGAGGAAAAGTGAACACCACTTGGAACGCTGACTTGATAACGCTTGTTGATCCTTCGTTCAGCGGAAAGTGCGGTCTATGCCTTCCCTTAGCTGGACGACATTCTCAATTTCCTTCTGTTTTGTAGGTCACCTCAGGGCTCGCCTCTCTATTCCTTTGACTACGTACTCGAGTCCATCCGCAAAGGAAAGCTCGAGGTGCTGTCCTGCCACCTGAAGAACAAATGACGGTCAAAGCTCACTCCACTGTTATCTTTAGCCACTGGCATCTTACAGGATAAAGGCTGCTCCAGCCGCTTCGCCCGCCTCCACCACCAAGAAGTACGTAGAACTTGTAGCGGGCTTGCCCTCCTCAATTGCGTGAAGAGGCACTAAAGTCAACCAGGGGGCGGGCAAGCTACACCAAAGACGACGACGAGGCCATATTAAGCTTTATCCAATCCCACTCCCAACTCACACCTACAGGCACGGCTCTGTGGAAGAAGATGGAAATGGACGGAGTATGTTCGCGCGTGCTACTCGAAGCTCTTACCCGACGACTGACTCGCTCAGTCGATCTCTCCGCTCGCTCACAGGTGGTGGCTGGTCACTCGTGGCAGTCTCTGAAAGATCGCTACCTCCGCCGCATCCTTCCGCTTCAGGGCATCTCCAGCTCCAAGGCGGCAGCAGCAGCAGCAACAACAACTAGCGAACTCTCCGCAAGGTAACCTCTAAAGATCGCGCCATTATTTCTTTGGGCTGTAGCAGCTTCTGCTAATTAGACCTTTTTGCTTAGACCAAGCACAAATGCCTCACGGCGGGTGTCCTTTGCGCGAGACATCGACACGCCAGCGCGAAAGAAACTCTTTGGCAACGGTCAAGCTGAGGAAGAGGAGGAAGAGGAGGAGGAAGAGGAAGAGGAAGGCGAAGAAGAAGAAGAAGAAGAAGAAGAAGAAGAAGAAGAAGAAGAAGAAGAAGAAGAAGAAGAAGAAGAAGAGCAGAAACCGTTCACACCAACAAGCGGGAAGAGAGTACTCAGCGAAGCGCGAGCAAGGACTCCTGCTCCTGATAAGCGCAGAAGAACACTAGAACCGGAGGAAGAGGACGATGGAGGAGACTTGATTTCTGCTGATGAGCACGAGAAGGAGGAAGAAGAGATCCATCATCCCCCCATACGCAAGCAGACGGTAACCAGAGCCAGGATACAAGAAGTCGAGCACACGGTCGCCTGGTTGATAACCACAACATCGCCTCATAATTTGGTGTCCCCCTATCTAACACGTTACAATGCAACATTCAGGCTTCAAGAGGCAGTTAACTGCAGCTCATCCTTGGCTTATCACGCCCTGATGGTGAATTCTGGTGACCCTACTCTTGCCATTCTCTATCTTCAGGGCGCAGGTACGCCTTAGACCTGTGTGCTCTTGTCGCCATCACTGGGGCGCTTGAAAAACGCCAATTTGTTCCTTTTTTCCCCCCATCTGTTGTAGAGATGTGGTGTCAGCCGTGGACACCCAAAGAGGACAAAGCACTCTTCGCCCGTAGCGGTTCCTCACGAGGATCAATCCCACTGATGGCGCGAGGAGCGGTTGACATTGCTGCACGGCGGAAATTCCTTGGTGTATTGTATAAGGACTGACCAGCCAATTGGCTGCTACACCCGTCTGAGGCCACATGGAGGTTTCACTTCACGTATGAAATTTCCATCAAATCGCCCAGCTTTCCTTCCGGCGAACCAGAGACATCCCTTTTTTGAATTCGGTTTTGCTCTTTGTGCAGTCCCCGTTTTCCACCACCACCCTCATGAAGCCCAACGCGGGGTATTATGCCGAGTGGAGGCCTGAGACATTTAACGAGCTGGACTTTTTGGTCCTCTTCGCTGGAATCTGCTTGGCCATCTTTTTCTTCGCTAAGTTTTGCGGATTTGTAACGACTCTCATCACGAGCCTCATGAGATGGCTTCTCATCTTGGCCTGCGTTATGTTGCCCCTTGTACTCGTATGGCAACTCGAGCAGGTGCAGCCTTGGAAGCTTCAGCTGCGACGAAAATATGAAGAGTCTGTCCTCCTGCAACCCCTCTACCTATTCCTACGTGACCTGCTTATCACTTCGTTGAATTGGATTCGCGGACGGCGCTCTGTCGATGAGTTGTAAGTACAGAATCAAGAGGCTGTGGTGCTCTGGCCAGCATTTGTGCCCGTTCCCCCCAGAAAGCGGAACATAATTTGTATATAATATTCGAAAGTTCGCCTTCTTCTTCTTTTCTTTCACACCTGTAACCAGGCTACAAGCTGCCCGGCAGGAGGTTGATAGGGTCGCTAAGTTGCTGGCGCGTCACAGCCTCGGCAACCTTCCGCAGGTCCATCAGACTCGCCGATGCGAGCGCCCTAATTGAGACCACGTGAGCCACACAAGGTGCTTTCTTCAACCAGTCAACCCCAAAGAAAGGACGGAAGCGAAGCAGTACCGGCAGTGCTCATCTGGGTCATCGCTGTAGACGGACACGAGCCAGGCTTGCACTTCATTGAAGTCCTCCAGGAAGTCGGACACCAGGAGGCTCACCGGCGTTGTGGCGATGGTGCGGGCCGCGGCGAGCAGGGCGGCCCGCCTCACGTTGGCCTCGCGGTGGTACCGCACCGCCCACACGAAGTCGACCAGCGAGCGCACCTGGGCCGTGGCGACGCGAGGAAGTGAGACAGGTTGGTTGATGTTGATGTTGGCAGTTCAAGCGCGAAAGGAGGACGCGAGGAGGATCGTGCGGTACCATTCTGAACAGGGCTGCAGGGGTGGCGGCGCTGCCCATACACTCGATAAACACGGAGAGGGCGTGGAGGAGCTTGCTCAACACGATGCTGTCCTCCCCCAGCAGATTGAAGGTGTTCTCGGCACTTGCGAGGAATGAACGGTTAGCTTTTCTCGTTATTCTGCGTGCAGAGGTGTCCAGAACACAGAACAGGAATTAGGGAGGATGAGCTGCAACTCGCTACCTGTCGTATCTGCGCATGAGCGGATAGAAGAAGAGTCCGTGCACTTCCACGAAGTGATTGACCTTTCCTACAACATGGAATACTCGATCACGGCCCTACGCAGTCGTCGAGGAAGGGTGGAAGACACTGGGCGTACCTGCCTGGGCCAGAGGAGTCCCTCGCCTGCCGCCCGCCCTCCTGATCTCAGTGCCGAGCGGCTTCGCTTGTTTGGGAACCATCGGCGATGTCGACACCTGACCGGTATCTGGAGGAGACAGGATGCTGTCAGAAAACCCAGAAAGCGTGCGAGGACGAGGAGGTGAATAACGGAGCTCAGTACCCGAGCCATGGCTTGGGATGTGGCTGGGGATGACAGGCAATCCCAGTCGCTCGTCGTCATCCACGAAGTGGGTAGCAATGCTAAAAGTGTGCATAGCCGCACAAGCAGGTGTTAGGAAAGAAGAGAAGGGAAGAAAGGAGGCAGGGAGGGGGGAGGGAGGGGGGAGTTACCTTCGACTGCTACGGTCTACGTAAAGAGGAGAGAAGCGAGCTGGCGAGAGGTTTCCGACCAAGTTTATCTCCCTGGTCTCGCGCATTGGCTGCTCGAGCTCCGGCCCTGTTAAAATACCACTGGTTTAGCACCAAAAAGGGTTGCTACGAGGAGAAGGATCAATTGCGTAGGCATACGAAATGGGGCGTTTTGTGTGGCGCGTGTGTCAGAAGGGGCGAACATGGGCGGCAATGACGACCCGGCGAGCTCCTTGGCGGACTCCGCCATAACTACCAAAATATCAACTCTGAAGCGGCGACAGCTTAGGTCAGCGGAGGGAGACGCCAATACGCGATGACGCCAGAATACATACCGCTGGGAGATGGAGTAGTTCTGCGCGTAGAACTGCTCGGTGAGATATTTCACCAGCGTCCTGGTTTCCGCCTCGGTGGCGAGCAGCGCGATCATGGCCTTGAAGCGCATTTCGCCAAAGCCCTCGATCTCGTATTGGTTGTGGAGATGAAGCAAGGTGCGCATCAGTTCAAGTGAGATGTCGTGCAAGTCGCCTGCGCGCAAGAGAGAAGTTGTATGAATGGGAGAAAGTGTTCCACGTGGATTGCGACACGATAAACAACAACAACAACAACAACAACAACAACAACAACAACAACAACAACAACAACAACAACAACAACAACAACAACAACAAGTAGTTGGAATAGAGAAGTACCGCGAGTATCACTCCGTATGAGTCGCTCGGCGGCCTTCATGGCGGCCTCGAGTCGGTCAGGATCTTCTCGCGAGCGAAGTCCTAACGACGCAAGATAAAATTGGGGGGGGGGAATGCATGTCCTTACTAAGGGTTTCTATATAGCAGCAACAAACAAGGAGTACCAACCCGCCAGAACGTCCCGGAGGTAGACCGGTATCTTCACCGGAGTGAGATCGCTCTCGTCATCGTTCAGATCGTAGGCCTCCAACTCGTCGTCGCTCAACTCTTCCGCGCTATCCTCTACGCGAAGATCGTCATCTTCCGTTTGCGTTGCCTTTTCATCTTCGAGAAACAAGGCATCGGGGTCATCGTCCTCGACCTGAACATGGGCGCCATGCTGTTTGAGATTCAAACCTGCCAATAGAGCAGAGAGCAGAGAGCAGAGAGAGAGAGAAGAGGGGTTGTTTTAAGAGTACTGTCCGATTCCATTCTTCCTTCGTCCATATCCATAAAGGGCTGTAAATATCTCCCAAAAACAAAGGACATGCCAATAGAGAGAGAGCAGAGAGCAGAGAGAGAAGGGAATTGAATGGGGGACTATACTTGACCTTCTTTTTGTTCCTCTTTCGCCTTCCCTTCTGGTGCTCCGGCGATGGAGTCTTGAGAGAGTCTGCAACAGAAGGCTGAGAAGACTCCGGCGCTGTTCTACCGTCGGCCTCCTCGTCGTCGTCGTCGTCGTCGTCGGAAAGAGGGGTGTACTCAAAGGAAAGGGGCCGTTCAGCATCCGGGTCGAGAATCCTCGCGAACTTCTCGGCTACAATCATTCCCAACCTGCCATAGAATGGCCAATCAGTAAGTCCTCGTGAAGATTCTCAATGCATCATCCCTCACACATGTATTCAAAACCTTCGAATGCGGGCAACCGGATAAGCTATGTAGTTCTGCACGCCGCCCACCAACCCAGCCAACAGACCATCTACGCCCCCCCCCCGGTGTGTGATACGTGAGACTCGGAGGAGAGAGGCCAAGGAGCGGTGGGGCAGCGGGGGGGGATACCGGTGCCGGTGATGTCCTCCTTGGTCACATAGCCCAGCCCATAGATCATTGCCTTGAAGAGATACTTGTGTTGGGGATAGGAAGAGTGCCGAATGAAGCCCTTTTCGCCCCACACGGCAACCACTTTGGCCAGCACATC
>CDFF01071379.1:13336-26242 GCA_000826265.1 Acanthamoeba culbertsoni
GCCCATCCATCGCCCACCATCGCCCACCCATCGCCCACCCATCGCCCGTTCATCGCCCCCTCATTGCCCACCCATCGCCCACTCATTGCTGAGTGTCCTGGGCAGCGACAACGATCGTTGGTTGGCCCCTGAAGGGCTATGCGGCATCATGGTGAGCCAGCTCGCAGTGAGCACGCTACAACGGATCATCTGATGCCAAGATCGATGCCCGGAACCCAGTGGCCGTCCAAGTTGCCGGCATGGCGCAGTCATGGCAGTGTCCTCCAAAGTGGGGCGTCAACGAGGCAGAGGATTCAAAGGGGTTAGTCCGGGTGGGTATAGCTAGGGTGTGAGTCGAGGCCTGTCGCTGAGAGTCTACAGTTATCGGAGAGGGCAGTACTATCTTTGTTGACCACACCCTGTGAGGCTTTCTCCTTTAACTTGCGTTGTTGAAACCGTAACCTGTGCACCAATGGCCGCCGACCCGCTATCCGTCGGTCACCACTCGCAACTGGCCACCGTGATAGAAATGGACTGAGACCAATTTTTAGGTGTGATTGGCCATCACGACCAGACCGAGCAGCTGCTGGAGATACACTTCCTCACCTCTCTCCCACGCCTTTAACTCACAGTTCAGCAGGCGGTGTAAAGAATCTCAGAAAAATTTAACATTAATTAAAAGGTATATTTGCTAACTGCGTTAGCTTGTCGCGGATGCCCTGGTGATGAACAATCTCTGAGATTGCACTTGTGGGATAGACAAGGAAAGGGCCCTTGACGCTTTAAGAGTTCAAGAGTGGGTATGAGAGTGAGAGTGCGAGGGAGTGAGAGAGAGTGGGCTTGGCACAAATTTGTTGCCTGAGGCTGGGAATATTCATACCAATGTGCGCCACATCTACGTGACCCCTGGTTCCTTCCTAAACACAGTGAAATCGGCCGCCAGGTGACCCTCTTCTACGTCTCCGTTTCCGCTTTTGTGTGTGTGTGATAATTGATTGTTTCCATCTTATCTGGTCCTCTTGGAAGGGAAGAAGAAGTCCAACTTCTCCCAACGTGGCCGCGCAGACCGCGACCCCACCTCCTTCTCTCGATATGGATTTACTTACTGACACACTTACTTACTCGTCCCTTTCCGCTTTAATCGACCTCAACCTGCTCCCCCCCAAAGACAGAAATAGCCTCCCATGGCGAATATTTCATATAGAAATAATAACTTTTTTAATTGTATGGTAGGTCGTGCCAACGGATGCTCAGCGAGACACCCTACTTCCTGAGCCTGCTGCCCAGACTTGTGGTGAAGCTGTGGGAAGTGTTCTGGAAAGACAAGGAGCTGATCTGGTTTGGAGTCCCGTGGTGGGTACCATCCTGCGTGAAGTCTACAACCCTTGCATGCACCACCACGACTCACGGCGTCACTGGTTCTGATAACAATGCTCAACTTCGACCTCGAGAAACGCACAATACATTTTTTCTTCCTTACAGCCACTTTTGCTCTGGCTTGTCTGTGGAACAGGCCTGGTGATCACCACGTGTGATGCAGATCAAGCGCCAGCTCACTTTAACTGGCGCCCAAAGAAAATGATCAGAGTTCCCACAAGGTACTCTGCAATGCACGCGGGACGAACAAAGGACAAGCAGATATTATTTCCGAGGCGAGGCCACCCTCTTGAATACACAGTGCTCCTTGGTCAAGAACTCGAGCATGTCCATAACTTACTGGATGAAGAACGGCAAGCCATATCCTGGAACCACTGGAGGCCAACGAATTAGATCTCGGTTGGATTGCCTTTCAAGAGCAAAGGCAGACCGCAGGGAGTATCATGACCTTGGAGGAATGCAACGAGACCACGACCTGCGCCTACCTGGCCTACACCGACTAGATCGTCGTCTGTGGCGCCCTCACTGGGAGAAGAAGAAGTCGCCTGCGCACTCAACGCGTGTAAACTGCACCGCCGGCGTTTCTGGTCGTGACGCTGGAGGTGCTATTGCCGGTGAAGCGCGTGGAGAGCGAGAGAGGACGCCGCTCGGCCTGCAGGGCGCCGGTGTTTATGAGGACCGAGCCGTTGAAGAGACTCGCACTCGGTATTGATGACCACGCCGCAGACCCCAGAGGCCTCTCGGCCACCGTCTGCTCGGCCTCGATCCTCAGCATCTACAGCGGCTATCTCGGCAGCAGCATGCGAAAGGCGATGTAGGAAGCTGCAGCAGTTTATCCAACATCTCGGAGGTCAAGACCGTCTGCAGGAAAATGGCCAGGCCTGAGCCTCGGGCCAAGGTCAAGTGCACTCTCGTCTCCATCCATAACAGCGAGCTCGACCCCACACACCACCCCCACTCCCACCCCCACCCACACAGTTACCTACCGCCATGACAATGGGGAATGCAGGGGATGTGAGTCAAGAGGGAGGGGAGAAAGAAAGTACAGCAGAGATTCATGCACCTCTGGCATGATAGCCTTTTTTGTGCCGCGGCGAGCTGTAGTCTACGTGCGAGAGGGTGCACAACAGCCATTGCTTGAGGTTGTTGTACTGGCCGGATCCGGATGGGGAACGAGTTGTTTCCTCTCTGAATTCCTCTGGTCACAATTAGGATCAGCAACTTAACCCAAAGGGCAAAGCAACATCGAGGTTGCCAAAAGCCCCTATGTCGACAGCCTACATCCTTTACAAAGAACATGCCGAGAAGGTAATACAAGAGATCGAGGGTGACATCATCGAGGCCCTCACATGTCTCAAATTGTACGTGGCCGTTCCTAATGAGATTCGCAATGCATTGGAGAACTGGATGAACCAGGTAAGATCGCCCTCATCCCTCAAACCCTAATCCCAAACCACCCCAGAGCCATTAATTGGATCAAATGTTTGGATTGTTGAACATACAGGGTGTCAGCGCCCTTTCCCAGCGAGGTAAAGAAAAGGACATAGCCGGGTCAGCTCCAGGCAAGACTTGGTGGGCGCAAGTTAACAGTCTTTTGAGAACACTGGCAGATGAAAAGAATATCCGCAACTACAAGGCTCCGTCCAAAAAGGTTCAGAGGAGATCCCCGGCCTGTACCTGCCCCTAGGTAATGGGCTGTCAGCCTGATTCGTCCACTGTCAGGCTATGAGGAAATTAATTTTTTCATTTCTTTTTTCCTTGTTTCTTTTTTTTTCTTTTCCGCGGACCAGGTGGACGCAAATGAGGACAGCCACAAAGATTACGATGGGGAAGTCGAGTTCACCCATAGCCAAGAAGGGAGCACCTCCGAAAGCGATAGGATTGGCAGCAACAGCAGCAGCAATCTTTCTAATGAGCCGAAGTCGTCATGCGGCTTGACTGGCATCGCCTCTCAGTCTCGAGCGAACCCTCAACAGCTGCAAGTTTACCTGATGAAACTCAAGGAACTCAATTCGAAGAAGACCTACACGATAATCATCGTCGGGTTGGAGAAGGCCGGCAAGTCGAGCTTCATTAAAGTGATCCTCGGGGCCTACATACTTCCGACGAGCGAGGGTCGTTGCACCATGGTGCACACCAAGATCTACCCCTCGACGGAGAACGAGCTGGAGATCACCGTCATGTTCCGAAACAAGCGAGAATTCGATAGGGCCTTTAAGAACTTCCCTGGCCTTGCTGGCGAGACGGAGGAACAGTACAGGGCTCAGCGCAAAGAGGCAAGGCGAGAGTGCGAGAGACAGCTCGGCAAGCCGGCGGTTCAAAGAGTAGCCAACTCGAAGGAAGAGGAGCAACGAGCGATAGATGACACCGTAGAATTCTTCATCTCTCGGAAACTCATGTATGTCGTCGACAAGGTCATGATAGGCACCAATAAGATAGGAGGCGACGTCCCCTGGGTTATCCTCGATGTTCAGGGCTGGGATTCGGTCTTCCGGAACACAGGCGTATAGCCGTCGAAGCCATCGGCCGACGCTTTCATAGTCCTCAGAAACGGAACGAAGCCTGATATATCAGGACCCGAAGAAGAATTCCTTTCGCACATTCGAGATGCCCACTACGACGCGCAATGCGGCTTTCGGGGTCATAACGTACTGTTTCTTCTTTTTTTCTTTTTTCTTTTTTCCTTTTTCCTTTTTTTAACCCGCCTTGCTTCGATGGAAACTGGATACAGGTGGCTTGATACCCTGGACCATGTGGACAACTATAGACGCTCTCTGGCGATGGCCATAAACCAGTTCGTCTACTACGGCTTCTCCGAAACCAACATCTTCCCCGCTTGTCCGATAGCAGAATTAGAAGGTCAACACCGAATCTGCCGGCATCCGTCCGCAACACTCTGGACAGCCCTAACTTCCAAGAGAAGTATGACCCCTACCCTGACCTCGCCGAGGGTTTGCCAACTGCATCGCGGCGATCAAACACTGCGTGACCAAGGAGTTGCCCATCCGGAGAGTGAAAGAGGCGGCAGATATGGCACGTCTGTTCTTCTTTGTCAAGATATGGATTCATGCAAGACTAACATGACCTTGGTTTCCTCCTAAACACTCAATTAATCCAACCCTCAAGGCCAACCAGCACGTGCTCCCTCATGTCCACGATGCGCTCCAACGCGGCAGGGCCATCATCCCGGACTATATCGACGCACAGCAGCTCAGCCAGGTCGTTGACTCGGAGAATATCGAGTCGTGGGGCAGTCTCTAGAGATTCATCCCTACAATGGAGACGGCCGTCTACAAGCGCAAGAATTCCCTCATCATTATACAGAGAATGGCTTGGCAGACAAAACCACGAGATTGTTCCACGAGCTCCTCGATGAAGATTACCGACTCACTCACCAGAGTAGAAGAGTATCGCTCACCGAAAAGATGATCAGGCTCAAGAACCATTTCCAAGTACATCACTACACAAGATCGAGGACATGGAAAGGGAGACGCTGGTCGACGATTTCTCCAATATGGTTGATCGCGTGGCGTTCGCCCTTGCGGAGAAGCTCTACGACAAGCACGTGGTGGAGCTGGTCAAGGAGATCAACCGCACGGTCTGCGAGGAGGAACCATACGTCTTTGCCACCGACCTCAAGATCCAGCAGTGCCAATGGGAGGTCAGGTCTCTACTGCGCCGCGTCGCCTCGCCCATCATCCTGGCCACCCTTCGCTGGCCTCACACGAGCGTCGTCCCGAGGCAAGGCGCTGCTGACGAGTTCGCTCGAGTCACTCCCCTGGGTAGCTGGAAAAAATAGCGAGGAGTGAGGACACCATCCGCATCCTCCAGCATCTCTCTTCAGTGCTGCTGTCCTTCGTGCCGCAAGCTTTTGGCTCTCAAGGTGCTAGTTTTGCTTCGCAAGTTGTTATTGGCTCCTTTGGCGGCGGCGGCGACCATCAAGAGCGCCAACAAGGCCTTATCAGCGAAAAACAAACCGAATCACGAAATTTTCAGCCCGCCTTGCCGACGCCTGCGCTGTGGACTGCCTACCGTCAGTCGATACCTGCCCCCTGGGCACAACAGCATATTAGGGAGAGCTGCCCGGAGGGGGTGATGTCCAACATTCCTGGTTATACGCCAACTGTCAAGTGCTCCAGAGAAACAAGGACTTCTACGTGCTGGCTTGTGCTAGTAGACATGGTTCTCTACGACGCGCGTACCTCGCAGTTTTTCTCGGGCGTATCGCTATGGAACGACAGCGACGTCAACCAACACCATGAAGTCTCCAACCATGGACATGTGCAAAGCGCCGACTTTAGGTACTCGTACTCGCTCGACGAGGCGCGCAACAACATGGGCCTCGACCTGGGCCTGCTCAAAGCGTCTACGATCTCGGCCAAGTACCTGAGCGACTAGAAGTCCTCGCTCTTCGAGGCGCGCGTTGACACGTGTCTTGCGCTGTCGCGCCAGACGTGCGGCATCTCACAGGCGAAGCTGGCGTGCATCCAGCACGAGTGCCACCTGACGAATCCACTCGCACTTCGTTGGCGAGGTAGTACTGGCCCGGCAGCGCAACGCCAGACCTGCAAAAGATGAAGCTGATGGTTATTGTAGGCGCCAGCGTGCCATGGCACGAGCACGCAGATCAACGCCTTCTCCTCGTAGCTGCTTGACGGCGACCTCCGTGACCCCGCACGCATCATGCTAAGCATCGACGACTCTGTCATTGAACGGGTCAGAGATCATATAAACAAAACCGCAATTGCAGATTTGTAACTCTTAATTTCATATCAACTGTTCACTTAAAAGGACAACACTCTTTATTCATGGTGCATATGTTGGTACGGGAAGTCGAAAGTAGTTTACTCCAAGCTGGAACCCAGTCATCTATGACGCTTTACATCAGCTTGTGCACGGTGCAGGTGAGACCGAGAGTCTGGATGTCTACGGTGAGTCCACATGGAGCTCGCGGGCCAGATCCAGCTCTGAACCGTTGTTGCGGAACCGAGTCCGGTCAGGCATGCCTTGGGCCAAGAAATTTTGCAGCCGTGTTGGCCAAATGGCGGGAAATTAAAGCAGGCAAAAAGTGCAAAATGTAGAGAACATAGTTTTTTCTTCGTACTTTATCACCAGCCGCTTGAGACACCTCATGTCGACCCAAGTATAGAACTACCTATCCATTGTCTTCCGATACACGGCGGTGTTCTAACGTTATTTCAACTTTTACGATCGTTTATCCTGGATCTTCCTGTCCAACAGGGTACAGGTGATGTAGCGCTGGCACCTACGCAGACAGCTGCATCCGAGGAGGTGGAGGCCTCCAACACAAGCCCTGCTGGCCAAGTAGATTACGTCTCTGTTGTTCCTATTGCTGCTGTTAAGCGTAATAGACGCCTCAGGAGGAGTGCTGCGGTCAACGCCTCGTTCAAGGCGACCACGGAGTGAAGCTTCAAGTCTGAAAGAGAAAAAGCCAAATGTGATGCCTGGAGTTGTTACACCACGTCACACACCTCATTCTCCAACCACTTTGGGTGCGCTACAATGCAACATTGGCCCCTTAAATTACTGGCCCCCGTTTTCTCATCTGAAGCCCAACGGTGGACTGCCTTTGGTAAAGCACAGCTGTGTGCCGAAAGTGGCATCACGACCTTCTCAGCTACGTTACGTCTCATAGACCCAACCCCCGCATGACTTTTGTGCAACCCTTGCACAAGAAGGACACCTTGGCCTCTTGCAATCATCTCCAGGTTTTCTTGCGCAGAACTCCAGAGAGGGTTCCAAGTGGCTCGGCGGAGAGGAGCCCCCGAGTTCAAGGAAGGATTCTCCTTCAGCTTCAAAAGCCACCCGGCGTCAAGGCACCGCTCGACCTCCCTTTGATGATCGCCGGCCTCTAAGCCAGGACCGACCTCAAGCACCTCGCCCCCCTTTTACCCGCCTGCGTACGCTCGCGAAACTGATGGATGTACGAAGACCCCACCTGCTTGTGACCCTGGTTTTGCTCACTTGATGGGTGTGGCGATCGGCCCTATCACCAGGGACAAAGAGCTGGCGGAGGGCTTCCGCCGCCCCGCCATGGAGGGCCGATCGCTGAGCGTTCGTGTGTACAGAAAGCTGCTCGTCCACGACACGCTCAAGAGATGACCTAAGTATCACTCTGGATAGGACCACATAATGGGAGCCCCACCTCTCCCCCTTGCGGACGGTTCCTCAATTTAAGTTTGCCGGTGCATCGATATCGCCCTGTGCGTGTGCCTGTCGCACGCGAGTTTACTCCTTTTCGTGTGTGTGTGCGTATGTGTGTCGAAAGGGAGTGATCACCTCGTACTGGGGAGGATGAACCTAGTGACCAAAGAGCAAGTCGAGGAGAGAAGGGGGACGCAGAACCAAGCGAAGACTAAGGGGTTCCCACCAGGTCACAAGATACTCCCCCTGTAAGGGCTTCCTGTCGCTCGTTGCAGCCGCGGCGGCCGGTCATCAAGACATCACCAACGGAGGGCGAGAGGAGCCACAGCGCATACTGGCCTACACTCTGACCGCAAACAGACACATACACGCGAACAACAGAACTCTCTATTTGTTTGAGACGACATCTACTACTGCTAACTCGGACGGCGGAGCTCGGTACCTGTGGGAGATGGGCACCCGTTGGCAGGCAGTTCGAGTGAGAGTGCGAGTGAGAGCGAGTGATAAAAGTAGCCTCGGAAAAAGTATAAGTCGTAGAGGTTGTAGAGGAGAGAGAGAGAGAGGTTCTTCTGAGGCAGGACTCGCAAGGAAAGCCACCCCATCCTCGACTTGGGTGGTAAGATACTGCATAAGTACTCGTGCAGAACGTCCTGCACTCAGTATGCTGTATACATAAGCTTCACAAGTAGTACTGCCCCCCAACATATGCGAAGATGACTCAGCTGTGAAATGATACGACAAGAGTGAGAGAGTGCGCGTGCGAGTGAGAGTGAGAGTGAGAGTGAGAGTGAGGGCTAGTGAGTTTCTGTCCCTGGAGCTGTTCCCGGAGGTGCTTGTTGAGGGCGTGGATGTTCGCAAATACTCGAAGAAGCCCTACAATTTAAACCGAAAAAATTGAGTGCACTGTATGAAGTTATGATTTTACTAAGAAAACACTCTTGGGGAGCAACAAGTGCATTGAAGCAATCCACTCATCTCAACTGGTCTAGGCGCTTGTTAAGGCTTCGGCTCATTCCAGGTGCTCTTCCCTCAACTCATTCTGTCGGTGATGAAGGTTGTTGAAGTTCCTCCTCAGTTCTACTGTCGCAGGCCGAAAGCGGAGCAGGAGAAAGTGGATGATAGCAGAAGTAAAGGTCACCAGTTGGATGAGGAACTGGCTCAGTACGAGGTCGTTCAGGATTTTCAAGCTCGAGTATTGCATCCAAGGAATATCCGCGGCCAAGACAAAGATGAAGATGACCAGGCCCACCATTTGGTCAAAGTTACGAGAAATGAGTTCGTGTCCTCTTGTGATGCCCGTCGCAAACCCTGTCTGCTCCATGACAATGATGGCCAGTGGGTAGATGATGGAGTTTAACAGGAAAACCCCAGATGCACACGCAAGCAAGTACCAAAGGAGAGTTGGAAAGAGAAGAGCCATAAGGACTATGGTCATAGCAACAACAATGGAGAATCCTCGTCTGTGACTTGCCACTTCTCCTTCAGGCCCCATCAAGGCAACATAGCGTTCAAACTCTTCAGCAACACTAAAGATATCCAGCCTATCATCTGTCCTCGGTGAGCAGAAGATGCTGCGTAGTTCCTTTTCAATAGCTGTCATCTTCACCTCACTTTGAGCCTCACGCATCTGATTCGTCGCTTCACAAGTGTCCTCATTGCTTGCCTTAAGGTACACTTCGTATTGGACCTTTGAGAGGGTCGCCTTTGAACTCTTTAGGGCCACAAGTCGTCTTTGTTGATGGAACGCTGAGGAGCAAGCTGATCATAGGGAATATCCTTTAGGCTTTTTTGCTGTGCCTGCAGCACATCCGGTGAGCATGGCTTCCACTTTCCGTCCAAGCTCTGACAGAAGTGTGTTGCCATCTGCAACTCAGCCACAGGCTGCATCCTTGCAGTATCAACGAGACGCGAAACGTCCGAGCCAGAGTAGAGGTCAGTCTTTCTTGCTATCTCCTTGAGCTCCTCGACAGTCAGCTGATGATCCAGGTCCTTAATGTAATGCTCTAGGAGCAGATATCTCTCCGCTTCAGTTGGCAAACCACAGAACACATGTATTTTGAACCTTCGCTTGAGTGCCAGGTCCAATTCCTCGGGTAGACTGGTACATGCAACAAGCGCCGAGTCAGCCGTCATTTCCTCAAGAAAGTCTTGGATGGATTCGAGAAGTTGAGTCTTTTGAGCCCGCACCCATGGCTGCTCATCAGCTACCCTCCTGCTCCCAAAGGTATCGATCTCGTCCATGAAAATGATCGTTTTGGTGCCCTTGGCCCCCTGAAAGATCTCGCGTATGCGTCCTTTAGTTTCACCAGCCCATTTGCTTTGGACGTTACCAGGCTCAAGTGTAACCAATTTAGCGTTGTGGGCACGAGCAAGGGCCTTTGCTATCAGCGTTTTGCCGGTCCCAGGAGGCCCCCAGAGAAGGATGCTCCGCTGGTTCCTCCATGGGTCCTTCCTCTTCTTCTTTGATGAAGTGGAACTGAGCCAAGAAGCAGACCAGTCCTCTATTGAACGGACACTGTTCGAGGCCGATGACGATGGAGATGATGATGATGATGATGATGCAGGGCGTTGAGAAAGAAGGAGGGAAAGCGGCGAGGAAGAAAGAAGGCATATTCAAGCTCTTTTGGCTTCCCCTTGGCCGATAACATTCTTATCCCAGTTGACAGCTTCTTGAAGAGCTGGGGGAGACAGAAGTTGGGCGGGGCTCCCACTGGCCAAGGAAGAATCAGAAGAAGAGGAGGACGATGACGACGGGGTTGAGGACGAAGGAGAAGGAGGCGGCGACGAGGATGATGAAGGTGTAGACTTCTTACTGGATATAAGTCCCATGCTTGCCTAAGGGTGGCGGTGCAAGAAGCAATAACGATGATGTGTGTCGAGGGTCGCTGGGTTTCGAAGAGGTTGGTAACGCTGCTGGCATTGGATAATCATTTTCGGAGTGAACAAGTTGTTAATTAAAGATTAAAAAGGAGAAAAGAGAAAAGAGAAAAGAGAAAAGAGAAAAGAGAAAAGAGAAAAGAGAAAAGAGGTCGCGGAGCAAAGGTGTGCTAGCTGTTGTTGGGAATGGCGCAGGAGGTGTCCCTATACTGTGGGAGAAGAGGAGGTAAAGGACGAGAACCAGTTGCTGCTGAAGTCCCTTCAGAACTTGAGCGCCCAGGCTCAGAAGACAGCAATCAAACAAACAATTTAACAATTGTCGGAAGTTTGAAGAAACCGGTAAAAGTGTAGTTTTGCTTTGCTCACAGAGTGTGTGGTGAAACAGCGGGCACAACGGTAGAGGCAGTTGAGATGGTTGTCGTTAAGGTGATCAAAGCGGGGGCAAATGATGTCTATGTTGGTGATGGTGACTACCTGGGCAGGCGCTGACAGTGATGTGGGTGAATGAGGAGAAGATGATAACTACTTGATTAGGCATGGCAACCACGGCATGCGCGAGCGCGGTGATGCTGAAGTCAACGTGGGCAGGCTTGGCAATGACGGCATGGGCAGGTGCGTTGGCGGTTACATGCCGCATGCTTTCTTGCTGCTTGATCTCTTCTTAGAACAGACCGTGTCTGTTGTGCTTCCATGAGAGTTATGACGAACACGTGTCGATATGGGTGGGACAAGAGGATGATGAGCGGGCGAGCGCAGCCCATGCCCGGACGTGGCCGAGCGCAGTGATGATGACATCCATCCATTGTCCCCCCCCCCGACGATCACCAGAGCATGTGACTGTGTCCCTCCGTCCTCTTCCTTTCGTGGACAAAGTCGCAGGATGTCATCACAGCCGACCTTATTCCTTCCTTCAGGGTCGCTCCCGCGCCTTGTGTCAACGTTGCTCCAAGATCTTTGGGGGGAAAAAAGAATAATTCATAATTGAAAAAGAAGAAACGAAGAAAATAAAATAGTTGTAGCCATTAACGTGAATGGGCCGTGGAAGGAAGAGGAGTTGGTGGACAAAGCTAACCCTGACTCATACAAGGGGCAACGTCAACAACGGTGACCCATCTGGATTAATGCCTATCAGGTTGGCCAACTACGGCAGGTGATATAATCACTGTTGAGGCCATCAAACGACTTTGTAGGCAGGCGATCAGGGGGAGCGCTTCTTTGAAAATGGCGTTGAGGTGTAAACTGATGGTGAGAAGCGCTAGAGAAGCGCACTGTCCCACGAACGATCCTGGCCGTTGCGTCCTCTCTCGGGATGATCGTCGTAGCTTGGCACTTGATTGAGGCTTCTGTGGCGAGTTGTCGCAGTGGTGGAGTGGGCAAGGGCATTAATTGCTTCCTCCCAAGAAGATAGCGAGGTTCTTAGAAGAACCTCCAACCAACGTCAACTCGTTGACACCGTCTAGCAGATTCCTTGACACTTCAGAAAAAGACACGTTTGGTGGTTGTGGTGAATGGTGACATGGAGGAAACGACCAAAGAAAAAGGCCATTTAGTTCCAACAAGAACCTCTCACGTCCAGGCCCTCGCCCTCAAGGATGTCCACGCTGTAGAGCACGCCCTTGCCCTCACCCTCGCCCTCGTCTAGATCGCTCGCGCCATAGGGCACGCCCTCGCCCTCTACCACGCCCTCATCGAGCAAGCCCTCGCCCTCGTCGACCATGCAGCCCGCCACGCCTCTCTCGTCATCCGTGCCATCCATGCCATCCACGCCCGCCAGGCCGCGATGTGGTGGCAAGCCTGGCAGACATGGATGTGGGCATCACTGCCTGAATGTGCCTCACGACGGATACGTGGTATGGAATGACGGGGAAGCGCCTGGGTCTAACTGTCATGAAGAATACATGAGCCAATTATTCAAAGGCATCTCATGCGCACTAGGCAGTAACACAGCTGATCTCACTGGGACGTTACCATGCTGGCAGAACCCCTGCTTGCCGTTATAGCTGACATGCCCCATCCTCGTACTGTTAAAATATTTCATGCGCCAGCGCGTGCCTGGGTGTCGTCATCCATCGAGAATGTCGAAGCGTTGGAACGTTGGAACGTAATGAGAGTGGCCAGCCCTTGATCTTGTCGTGTGCCATGACGGCCCAGGCCACGGAGTAAAGAGAACAAGGAGCTCAGCCACCTACTGTGCAACTCCCTTTACACTCTTCACACAGCCCTCGAGTCCAACAGCCAACAGCCGAGTTGTTGATGAGTCCAAATATATAAATCGCAATGTTTTATCAGGTACGTACCTATGTACACCGCGTCAGAAAGAGACGGCATGCTCACCGAAGAATTCATGGCTGGCACGATTTCCTGCGTACTCATGACTCCTCCTGAGACGCTCGCGGCGGCGTTGAACAAGAGGAGATGAGTCAAGTAGAGTTGATGGTGAGCGATGGTGGGCGATGGTGGGCGATGGATGGTGGGCGATGGGTGGGCGGCGATGAGTGGGCGATGAGT
>CDFF01071380.1:2348-16033 GCA_000826265.1 Acanthamoeba culbertsoni
CATGAGTGCCATTCTTGTTGTGTTCCTCTTTCCTCTTTGCTTGTTGTGGTGTGCAGGGACCGGTGTGCAGGGCGAATGGATGGACTTCGCCTCTGCGATATGTTCTTTCTCTGTCTCTTTCTCCATCTACCCACACGCAGGAGGGATCCTGGTTGAGCCCCACACCCCGCATGATCATGCCCAGGCTCCAACCAGACCCACGTCCATGGACACCCCGTGAGGTCTGCAGGGCTGCTCAAGGCCATGCGGAAGGAGAGGCGATGATTCAGGCTATCCACGGGATCGCTCCTGTTTGGGCGTTGACTTGGTTGCCGCCTTCGCCCCAGTGTGCCTGTCCGCCCCCTCTGGGCCTCTTCTCTGTCCCTTCTTCCCTGTGCACTTGTGGTCGGTCTGCAGGGTGGTAGTGGCCAGACGCGTCTAGCGTGGACTCTCGTCCTGCCCAGGATTGCTGAGAGTAAGATTGTGAATGTGTTGAATAAACGTCTTTCCCGCCTAAGCTATCGGCTCGGCTGCTTTCTCTCGCTCTAACAGAGCTCAATAAGATTATTCAGCATCTTGCTGGCACGACCTTGCTGTAGGTAGCTTCCTTCTCGCCACTCACGAACCGACGAGGCGAATGAGAACGAAATTGCCAGTAAGGCCTGCCTATCTTGGTGGCATCTTGTAGTGAGCGGCACTGTACATCGCCCTTTTGCGTCCTTCTTTTGAGATTGTTCGCCATGGTTAGCCGCTGCCTTCCTCGACGAGGCCATACTGGCCGGTCGTCCGCCATTGGCTCATGGTCTCCGATTCCATCGTTCCCACGCTTTCTTCCCCGGTGGTCGTGTCCTCCTCCTTCTCTTCCTCCTCCTCCTCTTCTTCCCCGCCCATGGAGTCCTTGCGGATGACCTTCACACTCTCGCAGCTCATATCCTCTGAGGACTTGATCTCCTCGAGCGACGTAGACCCGCCGCCACTACCGTCCGTGCCTCGTCCACATTCGATCTCCTTGGCCATCTTCATCGAGACCACGATCTCCTCCTTCGACCCGTCGCTGGACGCGCACTCATACGATCCGCTCCCTATCTTGGCGAAGATCTTCGCGAATTTGGACTTCTTGTTCTGAAGTCCCGCTTTCTTCCTCAGCTTCTGCAGGTCCGCCAACCACATAGTGCCATCAATATAGTATGCGAGTCAGTTGTCGTCCACCTCAACGCATATCTGGTGAATATCCCATGCAGGCGATTACGCCAAAAGGGAACGCACTTCTTCGTCGCTCGGGGAGAGGTGGTTGACTCGCTCGACGAGCTCCAGCAGCAGGCCTGCGAGCCCCGCGCCCTTGCCCAGAAACGGATGCTTGAGGAGCTCCTCGGCCGTCGCCCGCTGCTCGTACTCTCGAACGAGGCAGCGCGCCACGAAGTCGCTGAAATCCGCCGACCACTTCTCGGGATTCGTCAGCTTGGGCGGGGGCGTGTCCGGCGACGCGATGATAAAGAGTGCCTGTGTAAGCAACGGGGGGGGGGAAGCAACAGCTTTGGTTCAGATCCGCTGACGATCCTTCCCTTGGGACGGTCATCATGGGGGGGGAGGGGGCGTGCCCGCATGGCGAGAAGCCCGGAATAAGGCGGCGCCATCTCGGCGAGCTCGATGCAGGTGATTCCCAGAGACCTGATTGGTCAGATAAGTTGTCAGACGAAGGAATGAAAGGAATGAGGAAGGACTCGAGGAGGCTAGAATGCACATGCCATATGTCTACTCGCGTGGTGTACTCCTGCTCGCAGACCAGTTCTGGAGCCTGGGTGATGTCCGCATAAAAGTCAATATCTGGTGATTGGTCAGTTTGGTGTGCTGTGAAGCTCCGATACCATCCAATAGGGGGTGCCGGTTGCTGTTTTGTGTCGGTCCAGTGTGTTGACCATTGTCGTCGCCACGCCCAGATCGGCTGCGGAAACGAAAGCGAAGCGGGTTTAGCCAAGGCAGGCGGCCAAGAGGAGGGAAGCAATCGGGACTCACCGAGCTTGGCGCCCCCCTTTGAGTTAAGCAATATGTTGTCTGTCCGCATGGCCGAGTTAAGGTCGAGCAGACGAGTAGGCAATGGCAATGGGCAAAGGAGGGAAGCATAAGGTACCGGCCTTGATGTCCCGATGGAGTAGTCGCTGATTATGAAGATAGTGGAGTCCCTTCACGATCTGAGAGAGGAGAAAGAGAGGGAAAGCATGATCAGTTTGATATAGCGAGCGGGTAGAGATGTAGAGAGGAAGAGAAAGACTCACCTGATAGCACACCGCAGCAATTTCGTCCTCCGTAAGTGGCGATTTAAGACGAGTCATTATCTTTTTCAAACTGCCACCAGAACAGTACTCCATCACAATCTGAACAACATCCTCGCCATCAGCCAAAAAGGGTTAAGCAAAGAAGAGGGATAAATAGTCGATTATTATTTATTTATTTATTTATTATTGAGGACGAAAAGTTATGGAGACTTCTTATTTAGAGGAGCAGCGCACCCACAGGCGCTTGTTCTTGAAGTAGCTACCATAGTATGCGGTGACGAAAGGTGAGTTACACTTTTTAAGGAGTTCAATCTCGCGCACTATCTTTTTTAGTTCTTCCTCGTTGTCTTCATCACATATAGGTATGATTTTAACAGCTACTATTTCACCAGTTCCTTTGTCCATAGCTTTATAAACTCGTCCAAAACTCCTGCAAAACAACGAAAAGTTAAGGTTTTCGCCATGCTTAAAACTGAATTGGGAACTCACCCACTCCCTATAACTCCCATAAGGGTGAAAAATTCCTCAGGGTCGTCGCTACTCATCTTAGTCTCGATCTTGTGGTGCCGCTCCCAGGTGAGCTGAGCGCGAGTAAACTTGAAATTAATTAATCCTCATTTTCTTTTATTTTCTCTTCATCCTTCTGGTTTTCCAGAATATCCTTTTTGCTCGTAGCCAACATGAAGACGCTGAGAAGCGTTCGCGCAAGGACCAGCGTGTGCTCGGCATTGAACCACAACTCGCTCCCGCTTTTTTCGCATGTGATAAGAACGTACGCGTACACCACAAGCTTGCCGGTACGTAACAACACTAAGATTAATTCACCCTCCGGAAATTAATACTGGCGTAGCAGGAGGGCCGCATCTTCTCAGGAATCCAGCCCAAGGGCAACCTGCATCTAGGCAACTACCTCGGCGCAATTGTCAACTGGCTCAAGCTTCAGGAGCAGCACGTATGACCGTTCGCCCGGGTTTCTCTACACTTTCACTCCCTCAAACTTCTCTCAACACCCGCAGAAGGGAGATAAGGACGGCGTGATATTCTGTGTCGTTAACATGCACTCCTACACTACGGACATATCGCCGGAGGAGCTCCGAAGCAGCACTCGGGAGATGGCTATCGCGCTCCTCGCCTGCGGCATAGATCCCGAGAAATGCATCCTCTACCCTCAGAGTGAGGTACCTGTCATCAGAACCAATACCCTTTCTCTCCTCTAATTTGATTAGAAATTAGTAATAACAATTTACACAAATATATATATATATATAATATATTTCCAAATCAAGTCAACTCACCGTACGAGGTGCAGGTGACGGAGCACGCCGAGCTGACATGGATACTGGGCTGCCGAACCACTATGGGTGCTTTGAATCGAATGACCCAATATAAGGTTAGTAGCCATCAAGCGCGGTTCCCAAGTCTCCTTTTACTCATTGGTCTCTGCTGTAGGAGAAGAGGGCATCGCAGGGAGCCATGTTTGGCCTCTTCGCCTATCCCGTGCTCATGGCTGCCGATATTCTCCTCTACCGGTATTGTCAACTCCCCTTCCTTATTCATTTCTTTTTCTTTTTCTTTCCTTTTCTCTTCGACCATCCCCCTAACCCCCACTGCCATGCTATGTTCCAGAGCGAACCAGATTCCAGTGGGCGACGACCAGCTGCAGCATTTGGAGCTCGCGCGCGAAATCGCGGGTTCGCATGGAGATCCTCTCGTTTTGCTTTGCGCATCATTGGCCGGGGCTCACATTCCGCCTGGAATCAACACCACAACAGAGACGTTCAATAAGCGCTACGGGCGTACGCTCTTCCCGCTGCCTCAGCCTATGCTGAGCCAGGCGACGCGCGTCATGAGTCTGCGGGACGGACGGGCCAAGATGAGCAAGTCCGATCCCAACGACCGAAGCCGTATCAACCTCACCGACAGCACCGATGAGGTTCTTGTTATTTCCTCCTTCCGTTCCATCGTTTCGTTTAGTTTCGATTTCCCCGAAGGGAAGCCTTTCCAAGCAATTCGTGCTGATTGGGTTGCTTGATATCGAGTGAAGATACTCTTTAAGCTGCAGAAGGCAAAGACAGACCCTCTTCCGGGCGTCCAGTACGACCCCGAGAATAGACCAGGTGCGTCATTGCTTTGTTTCCTCATTTATATATATATATATATATATATGTATTATATTATTTTTTCCAGCGAAGGCCTTAATTGGGCGCTACTTCCCCAGAGCTGGCCAATCTGCTGCGTATTTACTCGGCTCTCTCGAACCGGTCGATCGAGTCCCTGTGCGACGAATTCGCTGATGCCAAGATGCCCGCCTTCAAGAGTGCCCTTGCGCCTCACCTCGTGGTAGGATTACCCATTCACCATTCGTGGTTTCGGTTTCCATATATATTCGACCAAGGGATTGATTGGTGTTCGGACAGAACACAATCGCCCCAATTGGCCAACGGATCCGCGAGCTCCGAGAAAAGCAACAATGGGTCGAGGAGTTGTTGCAGGATGGAGCCAGCAGGGCCAGGGCCATCGCTCGACAAAATCTACAAGAGATCAAAGAAGCTATTGGCATGCTTTGATCGAACGACTAATTTTTGTGAAAGAAATAAAACGAAAGAAAAAAAGGAGAGAAAGAGAAAAAGAGATGGAGGGGCAGGGGAGCAAGGCTCCCCACCCCAGCGCCGAAATAGCTGCCGAGAACATTATACTTGGTCCTAAGATCGGCGACGGCTCCTTTGGCACAGTTTTCAAGGTACCACACAATGACTCTCAAGTTAAGTTACCTTCTCCTAGAACCAAAAGCTCTTCTTGGTAGGGCAAGTGCTTCAAGATGGACGTTGCGGTCAAGGTTCCGCGCTTGCAGCGGTTAAATGAGACGCAACTCCAGGGCCTGCGGCAGGAGATAGCCATCATGAGGTTGCGCGGTCCCTTATTCTTCGACTGTGGAAACCTCCTCACACCTGTCTGTGTTCTCGTTAGTGCCAATCCACATCCATGCATCGTTCTCTACATGGGCGCCTGCACTCAAGAAGGCCAGTTCCGAATCGTGACAGAGGTAAACAGCAGACAACAACGTTAACACACAGTCTCATCCTCGCCATTATGGGCAGTTGCTCGAGGGCGACCTCTATGACCTCGTCCACAAGCAAAAGGTCAAGTTAACGCTGTTCCAGAAGATGAAGCTGGCCAAAGATGCCGCGCTCGGAATGAACTGGCTTCATCACTCCAACCCGCGTATCATCCACCGCGACCTCAAGCTTGCCAACCTCCTCATCTACCGACAGGGCGACGAGTATCGCGTGAAGCTGTACTATTGCCTCTTTCTTAGCGCTATGCGTGTAGACGGTATCTTGGCTTATCGCGAAGTTTACCGAATTCGATTGTGCAGAGGTGACTTTGGGCTGAGTGCAATTAAAGAAGCCTCCCAAGAGGCACTTCGAGACCTGGGAGGCGTGCGCGGCACACCCGTCTATGTACGGAGGCAGCTACAGGCTTGTTGCCTAGGACCATTCTTGTCCATTCCTAATATCTCGTGCTGTATATAGATGGCCCCGGAAGTGATGCGCAAGAGGGAATACAACGAAAAGGCAGATGTGTACAGCTTTGGAATCGTCCTGTGGTAATTACCATTGAGGAATTCCATTCGTGAGTTGTACAGTCATTCATTTCTATGCATACCACACTCGGGCTGTGCAGGGAGCTGCTTACGGAGCAGAAGCCGTTCGACCATCACCGAGACTGGAACCAGTTCTTGGTCGCGGTGGCGGACGAAGGCGAGCGACCCATCATTCCTTCGACCTGCCCTCCTTCCCTCTACTCCCTCATCGAGGACTGCTGGCGCAATGATGCTTCTCTCCGGTACCGTGTTCCTAGCTTCTCTTCTCTAGACATCGTCACAGAACGATAATTGGCATCATCCTCCCCTTGGGGGGGGGGGAATGGTCTCCAGACCGGACTTCGAAGAGATCAATGAGCGACTGGACAGAGCGATAGTGGACAGCGCCATACGGGACGCCATGGGCCGGTCCTTCTGGAGGGCCGACGACAGCCTGCGCGAGTATGCGCTGCCATGGCCGGCCTTCGCGCGGAAGTTGTGGAGCTTCGTAGGCCTTGAATTGCCTCACGACCCGGACGACCCGCTGCCGCCCGTGGAACCAAACAACAGTGACCAGCAAAACCCCAAGAGCAAGTGGTGAGTGAAGACGCACCCAGAATTGGAATGCTTGGTATGTGACTCACCATCTCGCTCGGTGTATTTAGGATTCCTCCGCATAAGCAGCACCAGCAGGAGGTGATGCCTCTTTTGAGTTATGTCGGGGTTGTCACACTAACAGTTACCTTTGTTAATGCTCAGTTGTCCTTAAGCGTCCCCAAGGCCGCCCCGGTTTATAATCCTCCTGCTTCGATCGAAGTGGCCCAGCTTCGATGCGCAAAGGCCCTTTTCGGTGCGTTGAGTGAAATGACAATCGTAATGGAGAAAAGGAGGCAAGCTAAAACCGTCGATGCAGTGACGGAGGAAAGCCGAGGGAAGAGCCGAGAGGTCATAAGCATTGAATGGTTCAGCAAAGTCCTCGAGTGGTTCGCACCGTTCGAACCCAACGGGCGATTTCTTGAGCGAGTAGTGGCTCTTCTCAGCAAGCCGTGGTTTCACGGATCGCTGACCAACAACGTACGCTGGCTCTCACTCGAGAGAACACACCGCTACTGTGTCCGCTCACCACGAAGGCTACGCAGGACATGGGGCGGCTGCTAAACGGAGCCCCGGAAGGCACTTTCCTGGTTCGCTTCTCTGCCAGCAGTCCCGGTGCGTACACGATATCGCGAGTGACGCCCCAGGGTACGTGTCTCGTGCGCATGAACGGATCCAAAGGCAGTGAGACACGCTCACACGGCCGTCCTTTTCAACAGGCGTTTCACATATTCGAATTCTCGGCAAGCGACAAGTGGATGAAGAAGATGTAAGCGCAAGTGTCGGTGAAGTGCGCTATTCAGCGAGCGAAGACAAGAGCTATGGGTCTATAGAGGAGGTGGTGGCGGACCTGGCCGGCCCGCTTCGGCTGCTTCACCCTGCTCCGGGCTCAGTTTACTCCTGCCTCTTTGGAGGCGACTCGAAAGCAAAGCTTGGTGGCGGTTACGAGTCGCTCATAAAGGGTTGAGGCCTCGCACTCCGGAGTACTAGTACAACATTTTGCTTCTTATCTTACAATCTTAGCTTACAATATCTTACAGTTGCTCATTGGGCGAGCCTAATATAATGGGCAAGGTGTCCCGAGAGGCACAGTTCGTAGCACATCTGCTTTACGAACAGGTCTGCAAGGAGAAGCCCTACAACCTGAGCATCGGCTGCACAGAGCAGCTGAGCGGGATTGTTGTTAACATGGAACTGTTGCGAGCATTTCGCAGTCCCTGGAGTGGAGGGAAAGGAAGGGCAGGGAGCGGCCATCGTCTCGCTTGCGATCTTGTGAGAAGACGCTGCTTCGAGTATTGGAGTAGGATGCGGAGAAGAGGCGGCAAGGCTGCCGGTGAAGTAGGAAAGCGAGGTCATGAGCGTCAGTCGGATGGGTGCCTTGTCCACAGCGCACAGATCCCGCCGAGACAAGTCCAGCGGCTTCTTGGATGACACCGGAACGTCGGATAGGGACCAAGTAGAAAACCTCTTCGACCGTCGCAGTTGTGAGGCTTCTATCTGCCCCTGCATGACCCGTCGCGCAAGGTCCCACAGGTGGTTCATCTCGACTACCAGCCTTGCTGCTGCCTGAAGTTGATCTCCATGATCTGCGTTGGCTTGCTTCTCGCATGTAGATCTCTTTTGTGCATCGGCACACTCTCTGCTGGCAAAGCGCTTGTTGGAGTCACGATATACAAGAACCAGAGCCGCCTGCCAGCGAGCACGTGATGATGTTGTTTCCGCAGCTCCAACGAAGTACTTGCTGACTTCGAACTGCTCCAGGTGGCCCTTCAAGCTCTCCACTTCGTGATCGCTCAAAGGAAGATATCGGTACTTCTTGGACAGTCTCTTCCTCATGTGCTTTGGCTCAAAGAGTACTTGGAAGAATGCTTTCTCGTCTTTCGTCGGCTTAATAAGCTTCTTCAGAACTCGGGCGAGTCTCGACGTCGAGAGAGAAGCTGTTGGAGTTGACGATACTTCCGAACAGAGGAAGCGGGACAGCGCAGGTGAGGAAGGAGGTGATTGAAAGATAGAGGAGAAGGCAGAGGAAGTAGGTGCCGAATGAAGAACAGGGAGCACCGAATGAAGATGCGACTCCAGCGTCTGTACGGCCAGTTGGGAAGCTTCCCCCGCAACACCGCATGCTGTAGTGGCTTGTTCTGTTGAAGAGCACTCAGGTGGAACTTGCACCCTTCTGGGCATAAAACGAGTCGGGGAAGGTGGGCAGGTGCTGAAGTCATGGCGCCGAGCGAACGCTAATAGCTGTTCTCCCAGCGTGCCTTCTCGAACGTCGGCAGCATGTCGTATGGCTGCCGTCTCCATATGTGGGCGCAGGCAGTGTGTAGTGTGATTTGTCTTTTCGAAAACGAGGGGTGGTCCTGTGGTACATGACTCCAGAAAAACCACCTTTCTTCCGCCCGCTGGTTGCCTATTCGACAGAGGGGCAACTCCGCGAGTCCTGTGGCTTCTGCTGCCGCATGAACGAGCCAAGGGCTCACCCTACTAATTCTCCTGCATAGTGAAGGTGATAGCACTATGACCGAAGCAGTGAAGGTGGCCCTTCGCCGGCTGCTTCACATGCCACAAGGGAACACCAGCAAAATTCCCCACAGCTTTTCTCTGTTGTTCCTTTATACTACTCATTATTCCAAGCTGGGGACTTTCGGCACCTTTATCGGCGAAGTGCCACTAAATCCAAGCCCACCACGAGACACTCTACACTTTGGCATTGTCAAGTGCCGGTACGCTCGGCCAACATTGTCCCCTCAACTGTAAACAGATTTCGCTGGCTCAGGATTAGTTTTACAGCCCCACTCCTTTGTACGGATCCTTCTTGTCAGTAGCCGATCTTTCCATTTCACTGTATCGTTTTGTTGACTCTATTGCAGCTAAAATGTCAACGTTTCGCGTGGTGCCCGTGCCAGTGCTGTCCGACAACTATGGTAAGCCTTCCGAGGGGAACTCAGTGTGCTCAAGTCTTACGCACACGACACAGCCTATCTGCTCATAGACGAGCACGAAAAAGTAGCAGCCGCAATCGACCCGGTGGAGCCCAAGAAGGTTCTCTCCGCTGCGGAGAAGGAGGGAGTACCCATCAAGGCTATCTACACTACTCACCACCACTGGTAGGATCAATTTTTCCTTGAGCGAGGGCAATGGTCATTATTGACATGTGTGTGTACGTGCAGGGACCATGCCGGCGGCAATGAGGAGCTGCTCAAGGCTCTTCCCAGCGGAACACCCGTGTTTGGCGGAGACGATCGCAGTACTGTTTAATGGGCCGGTAAGAGGCGAGAATTGCTGTTGATCACTCCGTCTTGTTCTCCTCCGCAGTTCCGGGCCTCACGAACAAGGTGAAGAATGCCGACAGCCTGCAACTCGGCAGCACGAATGTTAAGGTTCTGTTCACGCCTTGCCACACCGCCGGCCATGTCCTGGTACGCTCGCAGTTAAGGCTTCGCCTTTGGTAGTGCAAGAACGACGCTAACACTCTCTCGCCAACTGAATGAAGTTCCTCGCGGGCAAGGACAACTCCGCTCGCGCGTTGTTCAGCGGCGACACCCTGTTCATCGGTATTGAACACGCCATGACGCAGCGAGCACGATGATGATGATGATGATCGTGGACTGATCATATATGGAATTTGAATAGGCGGATGTGGAAGGTTCTTTGAGGGCACAGCGCACCAGATGTACTATGCGCTGCACGAGGTCTGCTCCCAGCTTCCGGCAGACACTCTCGTGTACTGCGGCCACGAGTACACTGTAAAGAACCTGCAGTTCGCGCTCTCTGTTGAGAAGGACAACGAAGAGCTCAAGAAGAAACTGCGATGGGCCGAAGAGAAGAGGAACCAGGACCCGCCACAGCCCACCATCCCATCAACCATCGGCGAGGAGCGGCAGTACAACCCCTTCATGCGCGCACACACTGAGTCCATGAAGCGGGCGCTGGGCGTGGACCTGGCTACCGATCCCGTGGAGGTGCTGGCCCAGCTGCGGCAAATGAAGGACAAATGGTGACGTTTCGTGTGTTCTCGGCATTTATTCCCTTCCCACGACTAGCTTGAAGCAGCAACAAACAAACAGACAACAAACATTACTCTTCACTGCTTGCTCCTCCTTCTTTCCTTTCTTGGGCTCGCGGAAGGGATCGAAACGCCCTTGAAGGCTGTTCAGTGGTCTAGGGGATGAAGAAGCGAACGCCGCTGTCGGCGAAGAAGCGCTTAATCATCGGCGGGGGCGTCACGGCCCGAGTCGGCAGGGGCTGGCGAGGGCGACCTGTCCCTGGGAGCCGGCGAGGGAGAGCGGGACTTGGGGGGAGGCGAGGCCCTTCTCTTCTTGGTGGCAGGGGAAGGAGAACGCCTTTCGGGCGATTTGCCCCTCTCGTCCCTTTCCCTAGGAGATCTGTCCCTCTCGTCCCTGGGAGGCGGTGTCCTGGAGCGAGACCTTTCCCGCTTGGCTCCCCTCCTGGGGGACCGCGACCTCGATCTGGCCGGCGGGGGAGTCCTGGAACGGCCACGCACGGGCGAACGAGAACGGTCGCGCATGGGGGAGCGGGAACGACCGCGCACGGGCGAACGAGAACGGCCGCGCATGGGGGAGCGGGAACGACCGCGCGTAGGAGGAGTGCGAGAACGAGAGCGGCCATACCTCCTAGGGGGAGAGCGAGAACGGCCACGGCCGCCACCGTATCCGCCACCACCACGGCTGGTCGGAGGATTGCGGCAGTCACGAGCCCAGTGACCCGGCTCGCCACAGCGGAAGCAGGTATCGGTGTCTTAGGCAAAGGAACAAATTAGTAATGGGAATGGAATGGTTTGACTATTTCCGTTCTATACCGGTTCTTCTGGCGCCTTTCGCCCACTCGATGGCAATTCGAGTGCCCAATAGGGTCGCTCCATCAAGATCGCGCATTGCGTCCTGAGCGTCGCGCCTGTCTTCGTACTCTACAAATCCGTAACCTACACGATCGTGTCAAAAACTGCCCCCTTTTTTTTTCTCTACGGTGGCACTGCGTACCTCTCTTGACGTCGCAGCGGATCATCTTACCATACTTGTAGAACAAATCTTCTAAATCTTTGGGCCTGGCATCAAGGGCGAGCCTTCCTGTACGGCGGACGGAAACGGATAAAGCGGAATAGGCGGTAAGCAGGCTAAATTGGCAGGCCGGCACATGGCAACGGTCTTATTAGAGTGGACGCCTCTGTAGGGAGATTTTTCACGATTGTTAACCTTTTCCTTTTGTCCTTCCCACCTCCCCATTTCTCTACCCCACTCTTCTTCACTCTCACCCTCTTACATTACGCGTGCATCGGAGTAAAGTACTGTGGGGGTATGTACACACCTATGAAAAGAGCCATGGTCTTCTTGGTTCTAGAATTTGCGAGACAAAGAAAGGGGTTACGTTGCGCTGCGGCGTTTCTTTTCTTTAGCCCAAAACTCCCAATCCGCGAACCGTTCGTGTCCGGATATTACTGGCCAGGGTACTCAGGCAAGCTCGAGAGAGGTGATGTCGGCCTTGCAAAAGAAGCAGGTCTTGCTCTGCAGCATATGCCTCTGGATGCATCTCTTGCACGACTGATGCTTGCATGGCAGAAAAGTGGTGTTGATTACCTGTGCACAAGAATAAACCACTACGTGTAAATAAATGCCTCTACTTCGCGGGGGGGGGGCGTCAGCTGGCATACATCTGCATAGCAGATTGGGCAGAGCTCTCCCTCTTCATCCGCGGACTGGCTGGTGCTGGTCTCCTTCTCTTTCGACTTTCGCTCTTCATCTCGCTTCTGCAGGCCCTTCACGAAATCCTCCAGCCGACTCAATTCGTCGTCCACCCTCGGACCAGACTCTGCCAATTCTATACCGACAGGATCAGCTCCTCGCTTCACTCATAATCGTTTGGAGCGTTAGGTACCCTTTTTCCAAGGTAGACCGGCGATGTACTCGAGCGACTCCATAGTGAACTGCTCCGCATCGAGAAGAGTATCGATCACATCGTACTTTGTTGCTGGGATGGATGACAGGACGGACAAAGAATAAGTATCTTATGAACTAAAATGGTTAGTGATAGAGTCGTCTATAGTCTGGAGTACCCTGGCCATCCTCCTCCTCCTGGGTGGTAGTGCGAGGATGGTGGAGATTAAGGAGGATGCCAACAACAGGAGCCAGTATAGCCGATCGCGTCATTTGAGACCCTCTGCCCAGTCTCATGATGTTCAGGGAAGTGACATTCTCGAAAATGGCAGCATTGGGCCCTACATGAAAAGTGGTTACGCTACGTGGCGACAAGAGGTAGCTGAAGAAGAGAAGAGACCTGTGGTGGTTCTGCTGATGACGTAGAGGAGCAGCTCGCAGATGCGAGTTATATTGAGCTCTTCGGTGAGTATGAGGTTGGGCGTTTCCAAGGAGATCACCTCTACCATTCTGAAGATAATCACCAAGCCTAAGCGTCTGCGGATTGATCGACAGGTGTCGAGGAAACGCACCTTAGAAGTGAGACCGACAGATCGAACATGATGCCACATCTTCGTTGAAGCTGTTGGGTTTCCTCCTCGTAGGCGAAAATGTTCTGCGTGGACTGGATCAACTGTTTCGCACCAATAGCGCGCACGCATGTGAGCGGTTGAGATCATCTTCGTAGTGGAAAAATGAAACTAACGTACATTTCGCATTGCTACTTCGAGCTCAGAAACGGTCCAGTTCAGGTTGTTGAAGAGCTTGTTGATGAACTCGGACATCTCCTTGCCTCCTCTCCTCTTATCGTCCATGTAGAATCGCCTGAAGAGCTCCGCAAACACCTCGGAGTAGGTATCTTCCTTGACGTCCTGGGCGAAGCCGCGTCCCTGCGAAATAATATATATCGCAAGTGCTCACATGTGAGGACACACGCATCGGTCTTCTCGTCTTAGGAGCAGCACGCCTAAACCTTGAGCAGGCGTGGGAACATAGTAGCGATGGTGGCCCAGTTGCGATTATCGAAGGCCTCCAGCATCATCGGCAGCAGAAGCTCCTTGGCCGCGGCGTTGGTTTCCAGCTGCGCTATGAAGTTCGAGTACTGCAGCAACACGGAGAGCGACTGCAGCAACGAGTCCCTCGTGTCTATCGCGGCGATACCAGAGTGTGAGGAACGATGACGAGCACAGCTCCGGCTGAGGAGGGCGTGATGATGACGGCGATAGGTACCCGGATTGATGATGCGAGAGTCGGAGAAGTGTCGAATAAGGAAGGAGATGACCTCTTGCGTGCCCTCGGAGTAGGCCTCTGAAAAGCGGTCGTTTCAAG
>CDFF01071380.1:24418-37783 GCA_000826265.1 Acanthamoeba culbertsoni
TTTAACTGTGAATGTATGATAAACGAACATAGGTATTCCCGTTGAGATGCACGCCGAGGAGAAGATGCACGTCCCAGAGCTCATCTTCGGTCATCTCCTGACCTCTTCCAACTACGATGACGACATGAACAAGGTCACCGGAGGTCGTAACGGTTATGGCGCGAAGCTGGCCAATATCTTCTCGAAGCACTTCAGTGTGGAGTGCGTTGACAGCAAACGCGGGAGGAAGTTCTTCATGGAGTGGGAAAACAACATGACGAAGCGGCACGAGCCAATCGTCAAGTCTTGCAAAGTCAAGAACGACTACACTCTCGTAACCTTCACGCCCGACCTCAAGCGCTTCAATATGAAAAACTTCGATAAGGACATTGTTGCCCTCTTCACCAAGCGTGTGTATGATATCGCCGGCTGCAACCCAAAGGTCAAGGTCTACCTGAACGAGCAGCTCATCAAGATCAACAGCTTCGAGAAGTATGTCGAGCTCTACTTCGAGAAGAAGGCTGTGCCCCACGTCTTTCAGCAGATCAACGAGCGCTGGGCCGTCTGCATAGCCCTCAGCAGCTCTGGCGTCTTTCAGCAGGTCAGTTTCGTGAACAGCATCTGCACCACGAAGGGCGGTACCCACGTGAAGTACGTCACCGACAAGCTGACCAAGGAGCTCGCGCCTATCATCAACAAGAAGAACAAGGGCGGCGCCGAAGTCAAGGGCCAACAGATCAAAAACTACATCTGGGTCTTCATCAACTCTCTCATCGTGAACCCAGCCTTCGACTCGCAGACCAAAGAGACTCTGACCAGTCAGGCTTCTAAGTTTGGTTCGAAGTGTGAGCTGCCTTCGGACTTCATCACCAAGGGTAAGTAATGATTATATTGAAAAGTTTTATCGAATTTTACCGACATGTGCTCCCTATTGCTCACTTTGCCGTCAGTCGTGAAGAAGTGTACCATCGTGGAGAACGTGCTCCAGTTCGCGCAGTTCAAGCAGAAGCAGCAGCTGGCCCGCAAGGGAGGCACGAAGAAGACGAGGGTGAGCGGCATCGCCAAGCTAGATGACGCCAACGATGCTGGTGGCAAGAACGCCGACAAGTGCACCCTCATCCTCACTGAGGGAGACTCTGCCAAGACCCTGGCAGTAAGCGGCCTCTCTGTAGTGGGAAGGGACCGCTACGGCGTCTTCCCGCTTAGGGGAAAGCCGCTCAACGTCCGTGACGCCACTCATAACCAGATAATGAACAACGCCGAGTTCGGCCAGATCATGCAAATTCTCGGTCTTAAAACTGGTCAGAAGTACGACTCAGCCAAGGGCCTGCGTTATGGCCGCTTGATGATCATGACCGATCAGGTACGGGGTCGCGCCACTTGACCGGAGTCTTCGCTGCGGACTGGCAAACCTTATTGTCCGTGCTCATGTAGGATCACGACGGCTCGCACATCAAGGGACTTGTGATCAACTTTGTCCACCACTTCTGGCCTGACCTGCTCAGGTGCCCCGGTTTCCTCACTGAGTTCATCACTCCCATTGTGAAGGTACTCTCGCTTCCTCTCCCAGGAAACTCTCACGTACTTGTATTCACTTTTCCCTGCATGTATTCAGGCCACCAAGAAGAAGGAAACGCTGTCGTTCTACACGATGACCGAGTACGAGAACTGGAAGCAGGAGAATAACAACGGCCAGGGGTGGAAGATTAAGTACTACAAGGGTCTCGGTACCTCTTCGCCTCAGGAGGCAAAAGAGTACTTTTCGGAGCTTCAGCGCCACAAGGTCGATTTTATTTGGACTGGCGACGACGATGGCGATGCGATCGACATGGCCTTCAGCAAGAAGCGTGTCGAGGACCGTAAAGACTGGATCTCCAAGTTTGAGGTACAGTGATATCTACCTGCCGGTGGTGATAGTCGCACTCGTCTGATTTCTGGCTGGCAAAACAGGCCGGCACGTACTTGGACCAGGACGTCGATGAGCTGCCCTACGGCGAGTTCATCAACAAGGAGCTCATCCACTTCTCGATGGCTGATTGTGCTCGTTCGATCCCATCTCTGGTTGATGGCCTCAAACCCGGCCAGCGCAAGATCCTCTATACATGCCTCAGCAAAAACATCAGGGAGGACATAAGGGTCGCTCAGCTCAGCGGTTACGTGTCGCTCCACTCGGCCTACCACCACGGAGAGGACTCGCTGAACAAGACGATTATCGGAATGGCCCACAATTTTGTGGGGTCGAACAACATCAACCTCTTGGTGCCCTCTGGCAGCTTCGGTAGTCGCATTCAAGGCGGTAAGGATGCCGCCGCCCCCAGGTTCGTTTCATATATCCTCGCCTGGGCCGATTTTCATCCCAGCAGAGCTCGAGAAGCTGACTCGGCCACTCTCCTTTAGGTATCTGCATACACGGCTGTGCGACATCACGCGCACTATCTTCCACCCGGACGATGACAAACTGCTCACCTATCTTGACGACGACGGCCTCTCGGTCGAGCCTGAGTTCTACGTGCCCATCCTGCCCATGGTCTTGGTTAACGGCTCCGAGGGTATCGGCACCGGCTGGAGCACATTTATCCCTAACTACAACCCCAAGGATATTGTCGACAACATCAAGCGTATGCTTCACAACGAGGAGCCGACGGAGATGAAACCCTGGTACCGCGCGTTCGAGGTTCGTTAGTTGATTGTTCTCTGCCTGCGATAGCTGTGGTTGCACGTTGCTAAGGCTTGCCATCATGACTTTTTCTTCTTTTTCTATTTCCTCTATTCTTTTGCACAACGCTAGGGCGACCTCGTAGAGGACCACGACGGCAAGAACCCTCGCTACAAGATCACTGGAATCTACAACAAGCCCGACTCGCACACGCTTGAGATCAAGGAGCTCCCCATAGGCCTCTGGACGCAGAGCTACAAGGAGCTACTGGAAGAACTGATGCAGCCCACGAAGAAGAGAGAAACGGGCGTCATCAAGGTTAAGCAAAGACTTGAGACTGTAGGCTTTTATGCACGTGGTTACACGCCTGACTCTTGCTTCTGTAGGACTACACGGACCACCACACGGACGCCTCCGTCAGTTTTGTGATCTCGCTTACGGACGAGTCGGCCCGGTGGAATGACGCAGAGATTGAGAAGAACTTCAAACTCTTTAAGTACATCAGCATGAATAATCTCCACCTTTTCGACCGCCACGGCCACATCACGAAGTACCCCTCGAGCTTGTCCATCCTGCAGGAATTCTACGATATACGCCTTGAGTTTTACGAGAAGAGGAAGGTAAGTCGGAAGGATGTTTAACCCGAGTGACTCAAATATCACGGAGAGCTGATGGGTGGTGTGTACACACGAACGTGTGCAGGACTATCTCGTTAACCTGTTGGGCAAACAGCTATCGAAGCTGGCGAATCAAGTCCGCTTCATTCTGGCCGTCATCAACAAGGAGATAGTGGTCAACAACCGCAAGAAGTCGGAGCTGCTGAAGGAGCTCGAGCAGAAGGGCTTTGACAAGTTCGAGAATGAAGCCAAGGAAAAGAAGTCGCGCTTGAGTGGCGCAAGGAAGGACGACGATGATGACGAGGATGAGGACTCGAAGTCGACCAAGAAGGCCGAGACGGGCTACAACTACCTTCTCAGCATGCCCATCTGGAGCTTAACTCTGGAGAGGGTACCCATGCAAGCAATTATCGCAACTTCACGTTTATACGTGTGCAAACGGCGGATTGGTCCTCAACTTCCGCTCAATTTTCCCTACACAGGTTGAAAAGCTGAAGAAGCAAAGGGACGACAAGCAAAAGGAACTTGATGAACTCAAGGGGACTCCGATCAAGGATCTCTGGGAGCGTGATCTGGACGCCTTCCTGGACGCCTACGAGGTGCGTTCTTGCACACAACACGCGAATGGCGGGAATGCTTGCTGGCTCACCCTTCTGATGTCTCAGGCTCACGAGCGCGAGATCCGTGAGATCGAATCGCAGGTGCCGCACAGCAAGAAGTCATCGAGGAGCCGCAAGAGGGCCCCAGCCAAGAGGAAGCCAGCCCAAAAGAAGAAGGAAGAGGACTCGGACGATGACTTTTCCACTTCAGCACCATCCAAGCGCACCGCGGCGCCCAAGAAAGCACCAGTCAGGACACTGAAGAAGACGAAGGTGGAGGAGGATGATAAGGAGGACAGTCCGGCTCCTGTTAAGCGGGCTGCGAAAAAGACAACCAACAAGAAGGGCGACACGGCGCAGAAGAAGCTGGATGATATGTTCAAGAAGCCAGCCGGCAAGGCAACGGTCAAAGAAGAAGAGGACGAGAAGGACGACTACGATTCAGGAGATGAAATTGTAGCTCAGACGGCCAAGATGGGCAAAAAGAGTACCGTGATCGATCTTGATGAGGACTCGGACGATTCAGACGCTCCGCCGAGCAAGGGCAAGCAAGCGAACAAGCCAACCGAGGAGAGTGAGACGGATGAGTCCCCGATAGTGGTCAGAAAGAAACCCGCCGTGAAGAAGACGGTCGCCAGTTCCACTTCAGCTCGCAAGAAGCCGAAGCAGCTAATTGACCTTAGCCTTACCGAGGACAGCATGGACGACGAGAAGGAGGAGAAGTTCAAGAAACCCACGCCCAAGCCCGCGGCCTCGAAGGTCAGTGACGACGAGGATGACGAGGAAGACGAGGAAAGTGAAGAGGACAAGAAGGCTACCACGAAGAAGGCAGCCGCTGCCAAGAAGGCTGCACCTGCCAAGAAGGCAACAGCCGCCCCGGCCAAGCGCACTGCTGTAAGGAAGGCCAAGAAAGTGGTGGCGATGAGTGAGGAGGAGGATGATATGAGTCTCGAGGAGAGTGAAGAGGAGGTCGCCAAGAAGCCTCCGCCGAAAAGGGCGCCGGCGCCTTCCCGCAGGACTAAGACCAAGGCCCTGGCCTCCAAGAAGCTCAAGGAGGACTCATTTGAAGACGACAGCGAGGAGGACGAAAGCGAGGAGGACGGAGGGGACGATGACTACTCAGATTAAGCAGCTTTGGAGGCTGGGAGGCGCACGGCAAGCGCAATCTTGGAAAGTGGAGTTGCGTTGTGTGTACAGCCAATTTGGATTTAACACACGCCCATTGGCTGGGCGCTGGTGCATTGTTTGTGGATTTGCACGATAGATAGATCGCCTTTGTTGCACCGCAACACAACACACGGGTAACTCTTGGACGTGAGACCGGTTTAGTCCACCACGATGGACTCGTCCAGTTTGGTGAAATCGGAGTAGAAGGCGCGGAGGAGGTCGATGGCGTGGGTCACGTCGTCGGCGCCGCACATCTCGCGGATGCTGTGCATGGACAGCTGCGGGACGCCGATGTCGATCGTCCTGATGCCGCACCCCGCCGCCAGGATAGGCCCGATGGTGGACCCGCACGGGCTGTCGTTGCGCACCACGAACTCCTATTCCCCATCCCCCCCCCCACGCGCAGCGTCGGCGTCAAAAGGATGGAACCCAATGGTGGAATAGCAAGGCGGTTAGGATGCTGATGATGCTGACGTGCCTGGATGGGGATGGAGTGACGACGGCCGAGCTCCTTGAGCAGGAATGCGGTGATGGAGGTGGTGGCGTAGCGCTGGTTGGCATTGTACTTGATGGCCACGCCCTTCTGCATCGCCGGCTGGTGATTTTCCTCGTGCTTCTCCCTGCCGTTGACGCCCGGCGTGAGTGTCGTCAGAGGGGAGGGGAGGGGAAGGGAAGGGAAGGGAAGGGAAGGGAAGGGAAGGGAAGGCGGCACGATGGGGGAGGGAAAGTCGTACGGGTAGTTGGGGTGCACGGCGTGGGCCATGTCGGCGGAGATCAGGAAGCTTTGCCTGTAGGCGCGCTGCACGGCGTCCACGGACGTACCCAGGCCGGAGCAGGCGAGGATGCGCTCGATCGTCTGCGGCATCAGGTTCGACGCAGCGCCGTGCGCAGACTCGCTGAGCGATACAAGAGGGAGGTGAGTCGTTTATTTACATACATAGATACATAGAAACACACATAAATGTATATATATATATATACATATGTAGATCATAGGATAAATGCAACAGGCGAGTGCCTGGGTTTGATTGGTCGTTCTTACCTTCCGATCTCTTCGTTATCAAAGAGGGCAACGAGCCTGATCCTGGTATCATTGGCGACGGATTCGGGAGTAGAGGCCTCGAGGAAGCCCTTTTTTTTTTTTCCCCCACCGGTTACAACTCGCATACAAAAGTAACACAAAAGAGAAAAATTGATTACCGTGAGGCAGCAATAGGACATCATGAGGTTGTCCAACCGCGGCGAGAAGATGAACTCGTTCAGGGCGCCGCCCACGCACGCCGGCTGGGTATCGCACACGCTCAGCTCCAGGTCGCGGATCTGCGAAGCTGTGTGCATAGGGCAATAGAGATGCAGGGGTAGAAAAAAGGACAGTCGGGATGACGATTTCCGTGTCACCTTTAGGGCAAAGAGAGGGCGGAGGGGAGGGGGAAGAGAGGAGGGAAGAAATGGGTGGAGCGGCCGCTTACGTTCGACGCCAAGCTCGTCGGCCAGCAGCTTGAGAAGCAAAGGCTGGTGCGAAGGCCTCTCGACGGACTTGTTGAGCGTGCTGCGAAATTTATTCACACACACACACACACACACACAAATACACACACGTGAGGATACGTTCCGAAATTGATATAATAAATAATGAATATCAATAAAGAATATAAACAAGTAATAAAAATAATGAAATGGTAGGAAGGACGACGCACTTCTTGATGGTGGTGGCGAGGACAGGGAAGCCCAGGTGCGTCTGGGTATTGATCTTGAAGGCGCCACGCTCGTCGGCCGACGTCAAATGGATGGCCAGGTTGGGCACACGCAATATAGGCCTATTTTTGATAGATATATATATATATATATATTTAAAAAAAACATAAATATATATTATTTATTATTTTGTGCATTTTTATTGAATAGACTTGTTTGTTTATGAGGATGGGAGACGTGTGAAGGTGGTGACGGTGCCTCTTAATCCGGACCAATTGGTGCTCGAACTTGCCCTCCGCAGTCGCGACCACGACTCGTCCAGCGACCGTCAAGTCTCTGTGGCAACCAAACGACTTCAGTACAAAGCAAATGGAAATAAAGCAATGAGAGGAAATATAATTGTAATAATCAAAAACAAAACAAAAAAACAAAAAAAAACAAAAAAAATAGGCACCTGTCGAACCAAGTGTGCCAGAGGCCGCCGCCGTAGGTCTCCACGCCCACCTGGAGGTATCCCTTGCTCTCCCGAATCGACACCGGCTTGATCTGATTGGGCGAATTTAAGTTGGGAGGGGAGGAGGGGGGGGGTTGGTGAGGATGCAGAGTTAAGGAGGAGGAGGCAGAGGCAGAGGCAGAGGCAGAGGCAGAGGCGGAAAGGAGAATGCGGCCGCCAGTCGGGTGGGGGGAGAGGCGGACCTTCAGGTTGGGGCTGTCGGTGTGAGCAGCCGAGATGTTGATGCCATTGCCGGGCGCCTGCAGTATTAATTTGATATTTTTATAAAATAAAAAATAAAAAAGTGGGGGAAGGGGAAGGGCCAACGTACGTATTTGCCGCCCACGACGAAGGCGAAGATGGAGGAATGGTTACGGGTGAAGAAGTACTTGTGGCCGGGCTGGAGCTTCCACTCCTCGCTCTCCTTGAGCTGGACAAAGCCCTGGGCCAGCAGACGCTCCTTGGCCGACTGCACGGCGTGGAAGGGGGACGGGCTCGCGTTGACGAAGTCGAGGAAGCCCTGCACCTTATCGTTTATCTTGCCCTCCTGCAGCGTAGGATTACGCGCGTCCGGATGAGCAACTGAGTAATGCCTCAGGATGGTCGTGGAGAAAGCAAGCAGGGGTGCCCCTGGTGGAGAGACAGCAGGGGAGCGGATTTTGAGGAAGCGCGATGGTCGCGCCAAAGGAGGACCGGATTTAGAAAGTAAATTTGGAACCGGACGGTATCCCCTCTTCAAAACTGGTGAGGTTCGACAATAAGTTGCAGAATACGGCAAAAGAGCCAATTGTTGGCTTTGTTTGCCGGTTGATGAAAGACCAATCCTGGCTTTCTGTACAGGTGTACTTACTTAACATTATGACAGTTGCAGATTTGAGTGGTGCTTGCACAATAGTGTACAGAGGGCAAGCTGCAGCGGGAGATCGTACCATTTGTGGTGTCTGGTGTGGGTGTGTTGTAATCGGTGTGCCGTATCACTTAATTTAAGGCGGGTTTTTCTCTTGTTGTTTCCTCATCATCCATTTAGGAAACCACTCACACCTCTCGTCTCGTCTAGTGACCGTTGGGTCAGCTCCAGTTGAGTTGTCCTGCTCCTCGTACAGGCTTCTGAGATGGACTGCGCGGTTCGTGTGGTGGTCCGTTTTCGCCCGATAAACGAAAAGGAGAAACTAGAAGAAAGCAAGGGACTTTCGGGGGCAAGGGGTACCTCGTTCAATGTACAGGACGACCAGCGCACTGTCGAGGTTGCGCGACAAGACGGCCGTTCTCCTGATGTGTATTCCTTCGACAGAGTCTTTACTGGCGGTGTACTGCAGGTGTTCTCCCACCGTATCACACGTGAATACTCTCCATGGGCGCTTATTGATAACCTTGTGCTGATTGCCTACAACAGTCCGACGTGTACGACGTGGTGGCCAGAGGAACCATCGAGTACGTTCTATTGCATGACGCCCCATTTTAGAGCTAACCCTGCTCTACATAAAGGGACGTGCTGAATGGATACAACGGGACGATCTTCGCCTACGGACAGACCGGCTCCGGCAAGTCCTTCACCATGTTCGGCCGCGACATCGACACCGACGATCGAGGCATCATCCCTCGCGCATGCAGGTTCTCCTCCTCCTCCTCTCCCTACCTCTTCCCTCTACCAACCTTTCCAATCACCACCAAGCACTACAACAACCGCTTGAGACAAGCATTAATCTCACTTGGATGCACTTATGTGACGCGCACACACTGCAGCCATTTGTTCAAGCACATCGCAGAGGACAAGGAGGGCATCGAGTTCAGCATCAAGTGCTCGTTCTTGGAGATCTACAAGGAGCGCGTTCGCGACCTGCTCAACCCGAAGAACGTCAACCTCAAGATTCACGAGACACCAACTCGAGGCGTCTGGGTCGACGACCTCACCGAAGAGGTCCGTTACGAATACAACGTACTATCCAGTTGCTCATGGTCGTCTTCCACCACAAACAGTTCGTGACGAGCGAGAACGAAGTCTTGGGCCTGCTCAAGCTGGGCGAAAAATTCAGGGCTGTTACCTCCACCAACATGAACGATGTCAGCAGCCGCTCGCACAGGTTCTCCTCCTCCTCACCTGATCGACCAACTTCAGCCCGTCTTCCCTCTCGCGGTGATATGACACGTTGTGTTCGTTGTGGGCTAGTGCAGCCTATTCATCCTGACGCTGCACCAGAAGCTGCCGGACGGGTCGAGCAAGACCGGCAAGCTCAACCTGGCCGATCTGGCCGGGTCGGAGAAGGTGCGCAAGACGGGCGCCAAGGGCAACACGCTCGAGGAGGCCAAGAACATCAACAAGTCCCTCTCGGCTCTGGGCAACTGTATCTCGGCGCTCACGTCCAAGGGCAAGGCTCATGTGCCCTATCGCGACTCCAAGCTCACCCACATCCTCAAGGTCCCACCCCTCAGCCATCTTCGCCACCATTCATTCATTCAGTCAACGTCCCATTCCTCCATTAATCACCTGATGAGAGAGCTGAACTTGGATTGAGAACAGGAGTCGTTGGGAGGGAACAGCAAGACGACGCTGGTGTGTACGTGCTCGCCTCACGAATACAACGCCGAGGAGACCATTTCCACCCTCCGTTTCGGACAACGGTGCCCCTCTCTCATACATCATCGTTCCCAACAGCACATTGACTTTTCCAATTGTTCTGAAAGGGTGAAGACGATCAAGAACTCGGTGCAGGTGAACAGGCAGAGGAGTGTGGAGGAGCTCAACGCGATCATCGCCATGTTGCGCACTGAAATCAGAGCCCTCAAGCGCTACATCTCCTTCCTCGAATCGGAGATGCGTACATTCAAGGGTTCCGATTGGACGCCACCAAAAGACATTCTTCGCATGCCAAACAAAGTCAACGATGTTCTCTCATATGACACAAGAAAATTGGACGAAGACCAACAGAACACGAACGAGATCGAGCAGTCTTCTTCACCAGTGACCTCAGAGGGACATGATAGCGACGTAGAGCTGGATTGGACGGATAAGGAGCTGGAAGGCGACATGCTGGATCCGGTCAAGGTGGCGGAGATGCGAGTGGAGATGAAGAAGATGCTCATGGCTTCATCGGCCCAGATTGAGATGCTTCAGGACGATCTAAGAGACATAAAGGAAGAGGATACCGAAATCAAGCAGAAGCTATCGCGCCTCCGCCGCAAACTGAGTGAGAGGTTGAACTCCACGACATCTTTAGCTCTTGGCAAAGTACGGTACTGACTAAAGCCTTAACAGGGAATCGGAGAAGGAGAGGCTGATCCGAGAGGTGGAGAACAAGGACATGGAGCTCGGCTCGCAGGTCAGGCGGCTGCACTACGAGCTCCAGCAGGCTCTTCTCGACGTACAGCCTCGCCTTTTCGTATCAGCAAACATGTCACTTTACGAAGAATGCTCATCTCTTCTGCCAGATGGAGCAGGACAAGGAACAGCTAAGGGTTTCCGAGGAAGCCAACTATTTACTTAAGGAAGAACTTGAGTCATCCAAAGAAGAGATCGACAGGTTGGTGAGCGGGAAGGAGAAGCTGCGGGCCGAACTGTCCAAGCTGCTCCAGCCCGAACAGCTCAAAGCCATCAAGCGTGCCTTTCCCATTCCTCCTTCGCCCCCCAGAGCGCATTGTAGTTAAACAAAGGGGAAAAAAATATCTACAGTGGACGAGCTGTTGTCTTTCAGAGAGGACACGCAGGCCGAGAGGGCCGAGCGGAAGGCCATGCTGGAGGAGAAGGAAGAGCTCAGGCGCAAGCAGGAGGAGATCTCGGCCAAGAAGGATGCCCAGTCGGCGCTCAGGATCGGCGAGCTGGAGCGCGAGGCCGACGAGCTGCGGCAGAGGGTGCGACAGGCGGACGCGGCGCTGGACGAGGAGAAGCGGCGTGCAGCGCAGAGGGAGCGCGAGCTCCAGCGGCAGTTAGAGTTTATGATTGAGGCGGAGGACATCGCGCGCAGGCGAGCATCAACGGCGTCGACGACGAAGGTGGTGAAGCCGATCAGGGCTTCGATCACGGAGCAGCTTTTCCAGCGCAAGGTTTGAAGAGCTGTTCACGAAGTGCAAGCTTTTTCATCTTGTTAACATTCAACACAGCCTCAGTTTCAGCGAAATTCGGAGGGCGAAGCGGTAAAAGAGGGATGGTTGACGAAACAGGGAGGCATAGTGCGCAACTGGAAGAAGGTCTCCTTTCACCACCATAATCCCGCTCTTGCTTGAGCTTGCCAGTAAACTTCCTCGTGTGTCGACAGAGATGGTTCGTTCTGCAGGACGGAAACCTCTTTTACTACGAGAACGCCTCTAAGTCGACCTCCAAGGGCTGTGTACTGCTCAGCGGCTGCGTAGTGACGACCGCAGAGGAGGAGACAAAAAAGAAGCACTCGTTTGCGATCTACCACAACAGCCGGCGCACGTTTTACCTGCAGGCCAGCAACCACAAGGAGATGGCTGAGTGGACCGAAGCCATCTCCGAAGCAATCGCAACTCGCGAGAATTCTTAGGAAAAAAATAATCATAATAAATAATGTCCATAAGTAGAGTAAACTTAAACAATATATATATATATAAAAGTTCTAGATTATTTTTTTTAACCGCCAGGCCAGAATAAACTCAGAGACGTTGTATTGGCTAAAGAGAGCACACGCGCCTCGTTTCTTCGAATTCCTTTCATTTCACTGCTTCCTCGGACATATAATTTGTCAACACCGACAAACGGTCCGCCTGAGGATATGGACTGCAGCGTTCGGGTGGTGGTCAGGTTCAGGCCGACCAACGAGAAGGAGAAACAGGAAGAGGGCAGGGGTATATTTGCAAGGGGTACCTCGTTCAATGTGCGAGACGACCAGCGCACTGTCGAGGTTGCGCGACAAGACGGCTTTATACAACGGGGCTCTCCAGACGTGTTTTCTTTCGACAGGGTCTTCTCTGGAAATGCCCAGCAGGTCACTCCTCCTCGCCGTTACACACTAATTTCAGGGCGCTGTTTTAACCTGTGGTCGTCTGCAGTCGGAGGTGTATGACGTTGTCGCCAGAGAGACCATCACGTAACAAGCCCAGAATTTTTTTTTTCTTCTTGTTCAAAAACAAACAAACAAAAACACACACACAATTAGTTTCTTTTACTCGGCTCACTGACCCTGCTCTACATAAAGGGACGTGCTGAATGGATACAACGGGACGATCTTCGCCTACGGACAGACCGGCTCCGGCAAGTCCTTCACCATGTTCGGCCGCGACATCGACACCGACGATCGAGGCATCATCCCTCGCGCATGCAGGTTCTCCTCCTCCTCCTCTCCCTACCTCCCTCTTCCCTCTACCAACCATTCATGACAACAACGGATGGGAGTTGCATTTTTCCTCACCTATCAAACGCACGACAGCCAACTGTTCAAGCACATCGCAGAGGACAAGGAGGGCGTCGAGTTCAGCATCAAGTGCTCGTTCTTGGAGATCTACAAGGAGCGCGTTCGCGACCTGCTCAACCCGAAGAACGTCAACCTCAAGGTTCACGAGACACCGACTCGAGGCGTCTGGGTCGACGACCTCACCGAAGAGGTCCGTCCGTCCGCCTCCGAAGGGCCACCATTGGGCCTCATTTGCCTCCCTCCTTCTTCTCCATCCTCCCCTCCAACCTCTCCCCCCCCCTCCCCTTGCATGAAACACGCCTGACCGGCATAGCTGTGCTGGACTTCCACCACAACAGTTCGTGACGAGCGAGAGCGAAGTCATGGAGCTGCTCAAGCTGGGAGACAAGTTCAGAGCCGTCACTCCGACGCACATGAACGACGCCAGCAGCCGTTCGCACAGGTTCGAGCCCGTCACGCCCCCCCCCTCTTCTCCTCCTCCTCCTCAAGTCTTTCTCTCTCTCTCTCTCTCTCTCTCTCTCTCTCTCTCTGCTCTCTCTTTGTAGCCATCAGTCATGATGGCCAGACCCAGAGAAAGGGACTAACACTCTCCTGGCGACTCGTTCGTTGTGGGCTGGTGCAGCTTGTTCATCCTGACGCTGCACCAGAAGCTGCCGGACGGGTCGAGCAAGACCGGCAAGCTCAACCTGGCCGATCTGGCCGGGTCGGAGAAGGTGCGCAAGACGGGCGCCAAGGGCAACACGCTCGAGGAGGCCAAGAACATCAACAAGTCCCTCTCGGCTCTGGGCAACTG
>CDFF01071382.1:0-17768 GCA_000826265.1 Acanthamoeba culbertsoni
TTCTTCTGTCTCCTAAACATGGAACCAGATAGTGATGTCTCGTGCAGAACGTTCGTGCATCGACTCCTTCATGTGAGTGCGCCCATCCTCATTATGGCCACACACGAGTTCACCAGCAACGACTATCTTCTGATACGACTTCCGGTTCGTCTTCCTCCCAATGCTGCACAGCTATTCTCTTACCTGTTAGGTTGGTAGGTTGATATTCTAGTCGATTCTGGCCAAGCCAAGTTGCTGCGGTTACTGTATGATGCCCTTCTGGTTGGCTCGCAATTCTACTGGCTTGGGCAAATGTGCGGGTATATACGGCACCGGCTACTAGCCCTTGACGGGGCTGTGTTGCTGCCCCTTCATCCAATTGATGGAGAAGACTACGCAGATCTCCGGGCTCCGCTCATCAATTCCAACACAATGCCCTCGCCACATTAACGATGATGGGTGTAAATTAACATGTAAATGGACGAGGTTAACGATTCTTGCAGAGTACAAATCTACCAAGAAAGCCTTCTTGGCACCATTAATTTGGGGAGCGAAAAGTGCGGAGGTTGCGTTCTACCCTTCATTCACTAATACAGCTCCATCTACATATCGCGATGCGAGTCGAAGACGAGCGTACATCACAATCCGGTGGAACAGGAAAAGCCCAACAATGACCACATTGGCCAGGCCTGCAATGCCCAAGTCTAGCAAGCTCGAGTTGTACAAAAGGAAGCCGGCAAGACCCATCGGGGGGACAACCAACAGAATCACTCCAAGCTTGCCACCTGGCACTTGAAAAGGTCGTGGTGTGTCTGGAGGAGGAGAAGGGGAGGACCAATTAGTGCCTTCCTAATTGTACGCGTCGCACGGGGGTACCTGGCTCATAGAACCGCAAGGCGATGAGAGCCGCATATTGCAGGGTGATGTTGATGGTGCGCATCAGTACGTTCACCTTGGCCAGCTCATCGAATGGCACGCGAGTCAGTGCTCCACACACCAAGCCCACGAGCAGCAGCGCCGCCACAGGAACAACTTCGCCGTCTTTCCTCGTTTTCGACCAGCCAACAAACCGAGGCAGCTTCTGCGCCTTGCCTGGATTGAGAGAACAACGCGTGAGCCTTAGCCGCTAATCCTCTGTACATCGACCCGAGAGAGAGAGAGAGAGAGAGAGAGAGAGAGAGAGAGAGAGAGAGAGAGATCCTGCTCCAGGGCGAGGGGGGACATACCCTCCTCCCTGGCCATGGCCCAGCAGGTGCGGGAGAGGGTGGCCACGAGAGCGTTCGCCATGCCAAAGTTGCAGACGGCCGCGCTCACCGTCATCATTAGGCCGAGCCAGTTGGCCACTTTGTCGGCGATGTCCTGGAAGTAGCCCTCGCCCCATTTGTGATAATCCGGAACCACCCAGTAGCCCAAGATGACCGGAGTGATGTAGGTCGCCCACAGGAGAGGAACGGAGAAGATGATCCCTGCTTCGTGGTGAGCTCGCGTGTCGACGTCTTGCAATTCATTGAAAATTCCAAAATTTACCTTGTATATAGGTACGGCGTCCCCCCTCGACCTCGCCGGCCATGGCACCCATGATATCGAAGCCGTCAAGATTCCATATGATGATGCTAATGTACATCGCCCAGTCTATTCTTCCGAAAGACTCGGCGTCGAGGATGGCCTCCGGCTCGAAATAGCCCTCCACAGGTATGGCGACGACCTCAATGATGAAGGGAAGCAGGATGATGAACAGGATGAGGAGCGATAAACGGCTCAGCAGGTCTACGCCGATGATGTTGATTGCAACAACAACCATTACGAAGGCGATCTGAATGAGAAACTCCTCCCACCATGCAAGCTCAACGGGCAGGTAGGCGATGAACAGCGCCGGGTACATTGCTTCACATGTGGGGGGAAGTCGTGTCAGGATAATAGGTCAAGTGCAGGCGATAAAAAAAACAAAAAAAAAACAAAAAAACGAACCCAGGGTGGTGAAGTTGGCTGATATCATGTTGTAAGCATTGATCCATCCGATGAAGTCGCCAAACGCACGCTGGACCCTATCAGCATGATGTCCGTCAGCATGACGCTTACCTGGGGTGTGCATGCTGTGCAAGAAGCGCGGAGGAAAGACGAACCAAACGATGTTGCCGCCGTTCTCGGATATCATGAGGGATAACTCGGCAGACATGATGGCTTGTGGTACGCTCCACACGAACGGAACCGCAAGCAGCCCTATAATGGCGATAAGCGGGCCTGCAGGCGGAATTACGTGAGCTTGAACTGTAGCCTGGTCTGGGCATGGCCCAAACTGCGGACAAACAAGAAAAATTGAGGAAACTCACCGGAAGCAGCAACAATATCCTCAATGGCGAAGGGTCCTCCTGCGACGAGGAAGTACACTAGGACGGTAAGTCGGAGTGTTCCAATGCTACGCTTCAATTCTACAGGTTCCCTTGCGGGAATGGCCTCACCGGACCCTATTTCCTTGGCTTGCGGAAGAAGGGGGCTTTCGTCGAAGCTATCAAGGGACAGTTCATCCCTCGTTCGTTCCCTGCTCTTGGGGCTATCACGCCCGTCGAGCAGGGTGGCCATAACGCGTCGTTGTGTGTTTCTGGGCGGAGAAAGAAGAAATAAAACGAACGTGAGATACTGTAACCGGAAAATTCAGCCAAATTCTCCATCTGTGAACTAAATTCTTAGTACATCAATCGGAGAAATTCGTGGCATCTGTACTTGTCCAATGATCTAAAGGGTTATGTAAAAGAGAAATGTCTTTTTTCTTTCGTGAACACTGTTCTCGATGGAGCGGGCCGCAGCACCAGCCGGTGAGGCGATGCTGCGGACAAAGGATGAGGCATTTCACATATTAACGAAAATGATAATGCAACAGACAAACGAGGACTACATCCGGGCCTTCCTTCTCACCTATAAAAAGTTTAGGGTCTCCCAAGAGGACGTGGTGAAGACCTGGCGCAGACAATATCCTTGCCTTCCGAATTTTAACACTCCTTTACCGCCCTTCTCGGCCTTTGATGTATATGTCCTTAACCCAACAACATTCATTAAGGCATGTGCACAGGACAAGGCAGATACGACCCCTCGCCGCAGCCGTCTACCGTCACGGTGCGCCGTTCTTCTTTCATGTGACACCGTCTGTTGAGCCGTCAATACGCCGTTATTAGTTTTCGTTCATTCCATAAGTTGCCTTGATCCCTATTAATTGAGATATTTTTTGTGGTTCGCGCGTTTGGAATATTTATATCCGCTCCACTTCTTCATGCCAGACTGTTGGAGTTTCTGCGCATTTGGGCGGAGGAGTTCACAGACGACTTTGTGGCTCAACCCCACACAGGTTCTCTTCTTACTCTTGCCCCCGTCTTTTTGAGCTTCGGGAGGGGCGGGGAGCGGGGTAAGGACGTGTGCATGTCCTTACCCATCTTGTTGGCAAGCAGCGTCTATTCTCGACACGATAAAGGAGCGATGTTCCGCGCAGGAGCTCAACAAGTACAAGCTGCTTTTCTTCAAGACGATAGCGTCCGCCCACCATAATCACCCGCAGTCGACGCGCCAGTGTAACTCGGACAGCCCGTCTCCCTCCCCACGGTCGGCCATCCTCACCAGTTCTCCCTCCCGCAGCCGCGAAGGTGACCTTTTTGGCCGCCTCTTTTACAAGTTCTCGTTCTTATAAAGGGATAATTAAAGTAAATATCCTCCTACTTTTATAACAGCTACTCCTAATATCACGCCTCGGGAAAGGGCCAACTCTCGGGACAGCGCCGGCTCTCGCAGCGAGTCGGAGACGGGTGATGGAAGCGAGGACGAGGACCTCCTACAGTCCGAAGAGAACCTTACCGTCGGTATCGCGGCCTCTCGCCACACGCACACGCAGAGGGGGGAGAGGGAGTTTGACAGACTGGTGGACGAATGCGGAATTAACCACGTTTTGATCTCCCGTCGGCGTCGCAGACGACTTCTCGGCTCAGCAGATCGCAATCGAGCTGTCGAGGAAGGAGCAGCAGCTCTTCGTCGCCATACCCCAGTCGGAGTTTCTTGAGAAGCTCGGCTTCGGGCCCGCTCTGACCGTAGCCACCTGTACGGACTTTGATTCATTTTTCCAATTCTTAATAACCTCAATTTTTCCCGTTTACGATTTACCAACCAACCATTCTTCCCTTTAAAATCAAATAAAATAAAATAAAATAAAATAAAATAAAATAACTAAACACCTTTGTTGACTGAAACCGATCTATTGGCCCTATTTCAGCTGGCCTCAGGGCTTCACACGAGGAGGACAAGACGCCCTGCATCACCGCTCTGGTTGAACATTTCAACAATGTGCGCTGCCATCCCCGCTCCCCTGTATCGTAAAACGGCTTGCCTGCCGCGGTCCTCCTTACGAGCTGGTGCTGATGCTGATGCCGACGCCTCGGCAGGTGAGCTTCTGGGTGTCCACCGAGGTGCTGATGGGGACGTCCCCCAAGGAGCAGGCCAAGAAGATATCCAAGTTTATTGGGGTATCCTCCCCTCCTGCTTCACCCTCACCCTTGCCCTTGAAAGCCTCACCTGGTGATATGCGCGTGCGTTTAAGGTGGCGGTGCATCTGTACAACTTGAACAACTTCAACGGGCTGATGGAGGTCGTGGCCGGCCTCAACTTCTCGTCGGTCAAGCGACTGGCGGCGTGGGCCAAGGTGAGCGGCAAGGACCGGAAGGTGTTCGAGAAGCTGGCGTCCCGCATGGCCATCCACAACAACTACAAGGCCTACCGGCAGCTCTTCCAGAAGAGATCGCCGCCGAGGCTACCCTACTTCGCGGTCGTCCTGCGCGACCTTATGTTCGTGCAGGCACGCATCCACGTCCCTCTCCCGTTCACATACTAGTAGCAGCGCGAGTGTGTCGACAAGAATGAGAAAAAACAATGCTTACCCATCTCATTGGTGGATGGCAGGTGGGCAACTTAGACTACCTGGAAGCGTCGGGACTGATCAACTTCGAGAAGATCCTCCTCGTTTATGAGATCCTCAGCGACGTCAGGCGATGGCAGCAGGAATGCAAAGAATTTCGACTGAAGCTTTCGACTAAGGTCTCCGTCCAGCAAGGACATTCCGTCCTCCTTTCCCTTGTTGCATTGCAATTTCGTGTAGGCTTACCCTTGTTTATTGGTGATGCGTTCTCTTTGCTTCTTCTCTTTTTATCTGTGATCTGATGGGGGTCGCGCTGCAGCAAGGCAAAAAGATAAAGCGGTTCATGCGGCGACTGCACTCGATTCAGGACGAGAGCATCCTGTTCTTCCTCTCGTCGCTCCACGAAACCGAGGCCAAGAAGCCCGATGGCGAGCCGAGCAGCGCTGCGCCATCGATCAACCCCACGACCGCTGCTACGCAGCCTCTCATCGCCACACGGCCGCCGGTAAGCCGACTGGGCGCGCAGCGACGCGCAAGCGACACCAGCGATGCGGGCGAGGAGACCGGCGAGGAGGAGAGCAGCACGCTGTCGGACGCCTCCACGGCCGTTACGACGATCGACGACGACGACGAGGATGATAGCGCCCGCGAGTGCGTCGCCGAGTGCTCGCCCTCGTCTACGTCGTCGACCCCGTCGTCCTTCTCGTCGCTCTCCGTTATCGCCGCGAGCGAGGAGATCGACTTCGACGCGGAGGCGCAGAGCCTAAGAATCGGCGGTGCACGAATGGAGAGCAGGGCCGCCTCGCCGATGATGCCCACGACGGATGGTAGCAGCGCTCATGGCACGAACTCGGACACGGACCGAACGAACGACAAGTATCACCGCGACCAGTCGACGACTGAGACCGACTCCACGGCGCGACAGCAGATGCTGCCGCTGCCGCAGAGGAAGGGCGCCACGAACTCGGAGATCTACGGGAGCCTGCGATACTCGCGGAAGCACGCCGGGGTGGTGCAGGGTCCCATGGACGGGTCAACGATCGGCGCGGCGGCCCCGCTGCCCGGCGGGACGGACGACAGCCACTTCATGCGCGCCATCGCGCGACGGCGCGAGCTCAAGCGTAACCCGTTTGGCCCGGTCTTCTCGCTGCAGGAACTCATGGCGGCCGGCGCCGCGGCTTCGGGCGGCAGCGCAGCCGAGGATGGCAGCAGCGAGGAGACGCTGCAATTACGGATCAAGAAGCTGTGCTTTGCAGAGGCTTCGGCGGACCAGCCCGCGGCCACGGAGCGCGTTCCGCCGCTGTTGCTGCCACGGGGCGACGACGAGCGAGTGCAGCTGCAAAGGAAGCGGGCTCAGGTGAGTCCCCGCGAGAGGCGTGCGACGAACGACGACGTGTCTGCGGCTGCCAGGCTGCTCTCGGGCCAGTCCGCGGATGATCAGACCAAGCGGGGCGGGAGCTGGGCGGGGAAGTCGTCGAAGAAGGACAGGAAGGAGAGCGACAAAGACGAGAAGGAGAAGAAGCTGATCGGCAGCCTGCGCATCCTCTCCCCGCGGCGGGGCAGCAATGGCCGCGCCTTTGGCAACTCGACCACCTCCAAGAGCGGGACGATACCGTCCCCACGCGGGTCGGTCTCAGCGCTCAACTTCTCTACCATCAGCCGCTCGGCCTCGGCAGACTACAAGGAGAAGAACTCGCCAGTCTCGCGAGGCTGGACCGCCACAACCGAGACCCAGTCCGCGGCCGGTTCGCCGTCGCCGCATCGGGCGGGGGTCGATGAGTGGGGCGAGTTCGAGGAGACGGGCGACGAGGAGTGGGAGTTCGGCCAGTGGCTTGCAAAGGAGGGACTGAGCGGTGAGGCGCCGTCGAAGGAGGGGCAGGGGAAGGCAGCCTCCAGGGTGGTGGTGAAGAGCTACTGGAGACGCGGTAGCCGGCTTTCAGAAGCGCCCCGACTGGAGCCTACGGACTCCGGGGGAGGGGCGGGAGGCGAAACGGTGCCGCCGGAGAGAATACGCAAGCTCACGATGCCACCTTGCCGCATTTGTTTCACCAAGCTGGATGCACCCATGGGCAGCGTCCGGTTGGGTTCCTTCCTGCAGCTGCTCAACCAACAGCACGGAGCCACGCATAAGGAAGACTGGAGTACCTCGTTCGTCTACATCAATCGGGTGAGGACAAGCATCAGCACTCTCCCCGTAGAATATATATAGAGCGTAGGCTGACCTCTTTTTGGTACAGGAGGGACAGAAAGTGACCGTGAATGATGAGCAGAGCTTCCAGGAGTTCCTAGCGAAAGCGGGCAAGCGTTATAGCACAATGTCCCGACAAGGCCCATGCTCGCTGCTTACCTACACCCTCCGATTGTGCTGAGCTATACTCTCTATAAAGAATGTCAGGCTATTTCTGTCGAAATATTTCTCTTTTCGGTTCACTTAAGTTTCTCTCGCGTGGTTCACTTTCTTGTACCACCACGACAAAGTTGGAGGATGGAAGGAGAGAGGCAAGTAAAAGGAGGAGGCTGCACGGCCAAAGGAAAGAGGCAGAGTGGACCCAAAAGGCCTTGGTTGTCCTGGCGCCCAACCTCCTCCAGCCTCCTTGAGCATGCCGAGCAAAGAATGCTGCAAGGTCCCTCTTTCTGAGGTTGTGTCTGTAACCCTTATTACCTTACGCTCCTATGGGTGCTAGCCGGTATTGGAGAGGGCCAGTACGAACAGCGTATGGTGCCGGTCAGACACGGCCACTTCATTAATACCCTTGTCGCTGGCGAGGGAGACCCGTTGGTGATAATGCACGGCTTTGCAGCAGGCATTGGCCTTTTTGTCTGGTATCTGATAGTAGTAAAACTTACACACACACCCCGACTTCCTCGCATTCCAACTAACACCACACACACCACTTACTTGATTTCAACACGTACAGCAATATCAAAGAGCTCTCGCGCCACTACAAAGGTGAGGACAGGCCTTCCTACACCCGCCCACAGTGATCTGACAGGTGTTTCTCCGTCCGCAGCATATCGAGCTCCTCCTTCTGGCCGGTGTCTCTTCCCTCTCTCTCTCACACACACACACACATTCAACGTCGCCGTCATTCGGATGCATCTAACAACCAACGTTGTTCGCCAATGAAATGAAGATATGTGGGGCATACTGCCCAAGCCAGAAAGGGAGGAGGAATACGTGAGCATGGGGCGCCTCATTAAGACGTCTCTGAGACACTTTACCCCTCTCGCGCCCATCAGGCTGGCCGGGCCGCTGGGTAGCGCATCCCGACAGCCTCCATTTTTCCTTCTTTTCTCGGTTTTTTCCCCTCTCTGAGACACCCCCGCAGGGCCCAACATTGTACATAGACTCAGGCCAGACATGCTGGACAAGTTCGCGCACCTGTTTCGGGAAACGAGCAGCCAGAGTGAGGTGGAGATGGTCGACATGAGCAAGCGGCGGAATCCGACCTCTTCCGAGCGAAAGGAGACTCCGAGCACAGAGAACGAAAGCGAACACAACAGCGAAGTCAAGCCAGACGAGGCCACGGACGAAGATTGGGAGATAATGCAGGCGCAAATGATCGTGGATGACGCGATGAGGGCGCTGAAGCAGGCGAGGATATCTTCCCGCGTGGTTCTGGACTACGTGTATCACCTCAACGCACGCACGCCAGCGACGGGCGAGATAGCCTTTCGGTACGCTTGCGTAACGAAAGAGCGAGGCGTCAATATGGACTCATTGGTGGCCGTTTCCCTTTCTTTAGAAAGCTGTTGATTCCGATAAGCTGGCCAGCAAGGCCACTAATCGACCGCTTCTCAGCGATGGATCCGTCGATAAAGATCGCTTTCTTGTTCGGAAGCGTACGTGGGAGGATTGGTCAGAGGGTTGGTCTGGAGCGCAATCTGACAGATAGCACTGAATTGTGTTTCCTCGCCCGCAGCTGTCGTGGATCGACCCAACGGGAATGTTCATGCTGAATAAGATGCTGCCCAACGACACCGAACTCATTCCCATCTACGACGCAGGTTCGGGAAGGGCAAACCTTTCAAGACCAGACACTGTATTCAAGCAAAACAACTAAGAATAGTGCGGGGGGGGATGGGCCACAGGACACCATTTGTATGTAGACAACTACCCACAGTTCAACAGTGCGGTGCATCAGACGATACAGCAGCATAAGAAGAGCGCGAAGAAGCCAAAGAGGACTACAAGAAAACTCGAGCAAGATCTGCTGGATGACGCTCTCTTGCATGGCGACCCCATCGAAGAAGTAATGCTAAGCCAAGAGATTGACGAGTTTGTTGAAGTGGAGCGCTAGTGTACAGTTGCCACAATGCCTAAGGGCTCAACCAATAATACAACCATCCTTCTCTGTAAAGAGATTCTTCTTGTGAGCGGTGATGCTTCAGACAACGGAGAGAAAAGAACACTTACGCCGTTTCCACTTCCGATATTCGGCATAAGCCCCGGTGGATTGGCGGCGCAGTTCACAGCCCATGGCTTCATACCACTTTAATTGTTGCAAGAATCCCTGCAGAACAGGAATCAGGATCTCTCCTCGTATCTTGTGCATGCGTACGTACAGGATTGGGATTAATGATGGAGCGGACAGCCTTGGTATGGTTGAGGGCTTCATCCAACGTCATGTTTTCAAACTTAATCAGGTAAGCCAGGACTACTGCCGAGCTGCGTGATATCCCAGCCATGCTATCCATCCTAACTAAGTGTCCACACAATGCAGCGGTAATGACGCAACTCTACCTACCAATGCACCAGAACCGCTCCACTCTTTCTAGCTTCCTTGATTATCAGACAACACTGGTCAAAGTGACGTAGGATATCCTCCATAGGATGGTCGTCAATCTCCAAGTGATGATAACTGAACTCCTTTCGCGGCAATGAGTTTGCTGCACATCGAACCACAACAGTCACAAAAGAGGAACGGACCTCAGGAAACCATTTTCGGGCAATCCGAGCGCAGTTGACGATGTGTGTCACGTTTCGTTGCTGCAAAGCCTCTCGTTTGGACGCGGCACTATAGTCGCCCAGATAGAGGTTAGGGAGAATCTCATTGGCGCTGAACTCGTTGTCCGTGAGGTATGGAGGCGGTTCTTTTAAACAGTCCAGCATAAGAGATCTGCAACACCGGGAACCAGTTGGTTGGGTGCATTTTGCGGCAAGAATCGACGAACCTCGTGTTTTCCTCGTCGGTAATGTAGAAATGGTTGCGCAGTTTGTGGATAGGCCGAAGTTCTGACGTAGCCTTTGGGTTTACAACTCCTCTGTCTTGCTTCTTTTGTTTCTCTTCGATGGGTGGGGTGCCTTGGGGATCCCCAACAGCACCAGGTGTATCCTCTTGTGTTGTCTCCTCCATCCTCAGTCTTGCACTATTGCCTCTCCCTGAATGTCTCTCATTGCATTTGTGGATTTCCTAAGCTCAGCCCTTTTGCCCATAAAAATATTTACCTTTTGTAAGCGCTTGGGAAAAGCAAGAAAAATATTTAACTTAGCCAATAATATCCCATCTGATGGTCGCTACTACAGCACTGCGATCAAGCTGAGCGTAGTGGGTTCTGTTGGGCCAATTTATAGGCCTCCACCACTGCCTCACGCAGTCGATCCTCGCGCATTGTTCGGCTCAGAGGGTGGTCGTCATCATCCACTACCGTCAATTTGATCCGAGACGACCCATTTTCGTCCTTGATCGTTTCGTCCTCATTTACGTCTCCTCCGTTGTCCGAATGCTTGGCTGTGCCTTGGTCCGCCATCATACGGCTGCGCTGTACGAGATCGATACTATCCTGCACGGGCACGATCCGGTCGAGCGTGCTGTGAACGACGTGCGTATAGGCCACCGAGGGAGGGATGCAGAGTTGCGACGGCTCAAGGTAGCGAGCCTTGCGGGAGACGAGACCACCGGCCGAAGCCAAGAGCACCGTGGGTCCGCTCCAGGAGCCCTCCATCTGAAGGAACGTAGCTATGGCTCCGCCCCAAGACGACCCTGGATCAATACACAGCTCAGCTATTGTGTTTTTGTCTGGGAGATAATGATAATAAAAATAAAAATGCATACCGACGACCACGTCGGGCTTAAAGCTTAGGATGGCGGCACGCTGTTTCATCAAGCAGCCTTGAATGACAGGGTGCGCGATGAAGCGGACGATGTAATACTGGGCCACGAAGTAGATGCCCGCAAGGCAGAGGAGAAAGGCCGGCACGCTGGCCATCAACCCGCCCACATGGTGGCTGAGGTAGGCGCTCGTGCTGCGGCACACCGGTTACCATTTTGAGCGCGAAAAGAACAAAAAAAAAAAGAGGGGGGCAGCGCACAAGGCGAGAGCAACGAGGGTCAGAAGGAAAACGATGCAGACTTGCACTTTACGGTTGTATCGCCATCGTAGGAGGGGCTCGAGCTCGTCACGCATCCAGGGCGTGCAGCAGTCGAAGTGCCGGCTCAATCCAACGGCGCGCCGGCCCTTAGGCCCGCTCTCAAATCCGTGGACGAAGAGAACACGAAGCCGTCGAGATCCATTCCCATCTTCATTTGGGATAAGGAAAGGTTGTGCGTAGCGACCCCGAGGGAGTACGTTGCACTCTCGACAGGGATTGGGGTCGTGAGTTTGCGAAGATTGCCGGAGATCGTGCTTTGTGGACGTTGGTGCGACAAGGGACGCGAGAGTCAAGTCTCTATGAGTAGAGTGTTTGGCCATTTAGTTGATCTTTTTCTTTGAACTGTCTTCTTGCCCTCGGCAAGGGGGGTCTTTATTTTTGTAAAACAAGGGGAAAATAGAAGGCATCAAATATGTGCAAAAGGAAGGGTGATCAATAGAGGCGCCTAGGGCCTAAATATCGGTGGTATTGGCGGTGCTGGGACAAAAGAAGCCTCCAAACGGAGCTGGGCTCTGGCTCGTGAAGTTGGCCTCCAGGGAGCGAGTCACAATAGATCCCTGGTGGCCGACGTTGCGCAGATTGAGGCGCGCCTCCGGGGCCAAGACGGAGCCAAGGATGCGCATAAACTGCACGTTGATCTCGGTAGCATCGCAGAAGTTCCATAGCAACTGGCTGGCGTCCAAGCCGTTAAGATTGATTCCCACATTCCTGAGAAGGAGTCCGCCCGGAGACGTGGCGTTGGCGGTCTGCGCAGTCTCGTTCGCCCGAGTTTCGCCTCCGAACACGTTGATTACAACGTAGCGCTGGGTGGCATTCGACTCAGCGGCCGACGCATTCACGCTCAAGACACGCAGGGTTGCCAAGTCGCTGGCATCAACGTTCACGATGGTAAGCTGCTCCGCGTCGGCGGAGAGTGAGAGCGAGAGGATATTGTTGGTAACGTTGGCCCGTACGTCGGGTGTGGCGTTGCAGAGAGCATTGCTTCTGTCGATGAGCTGCTCACCGATAGAAGCAAAGTCAATGTTCTGCGTGATGTTTTCGCCAACTTGAAGGGACAGCTCGTTGCACGACACGCGGGAATTGGTCGAGTTGATATCACCGGTCAACAGCAAGGTGGCCGGGGCGCGCGAAGGAGCGGGAGATGCCTGGCTGCAGTTGAGAGAAGAACCGATCCGAGAACTTATGAGCACGGCATCGCCGTTGACCGCTGCAGTGCCGCCGACGAGAGTATTCATCAGCCTCAACGTGGGCGACGTAGGGGACGGAGACGGAGAGCCAATAAGAAAGATGTCAAATGGTTGTGTGCCGTTCAGAAGCAGAGTTGTGCACTCCGGTGAGGTAGTTGGAGCGGGCGATGGACTCTGCGCCAAGGCGCTACATATGAGCGAGGCAATGAGGTAAAAGGCCAGCATGTCTATGTGTGTCTTTGTTATCGTGGTTCACAGAGTGAGGTTGGGCTGGCCGGTTCATTTATAAAGTGGAATACTTTTAAGTGCCCCTCAAACTCGCTTCACAGCGGTGGAAAGCTCGCCGAGCACTGTGGGTGATGAACCATTTACAGTTCCTTCCTACCATTTTTCTCCCTGTACCCAACCAGCTTTATGCCTTTCCCAATGTTTTCGGAAATCTTTTCCTTGTTATTTCTGTGGTTTTGTCAACCACAAAGTGACAACAGGGGGCATGATTAAAAATAATAAAGCACAAAAACTGTTATCGGTACAGCGTGCAACCGAATTATCTAGTTTGCGTTCACCTGCCTCCCTTTCTGTTGTTCCTGCCTCCTCGGGCTATGTTCGGGCCTAACAGGGAGCCGAAAGGCAAAAAAAAAAAAACGGAAGCTCCTTTTTTTTTGACTCTCCCAAAATGCGGCTCAGATCTTCCTTCCGCCTTGCTCTCAAGCATTATAATGCTGGCTCCGCTCTCCCCTCAACAAATCTGTCAGCTAGAACTCTTCACAAATCTTCTATTGGCTACGTCAGGCGTAACAGCTCCTTTGCTTCGGTTCCTCCTGCTGGAGCTGCCCGCAAGTGCGTTTCCCACCCAGTGGGGCATGAGCAATAAGGATTTAAGGACTCACACTGTGAACTCAGGGCGACGACGCGTGCCGCCACAGTTCTGGCCGGCACACTCACTGGTGGATTAGCGTATTACCTTTTCGCCCTCGAAGATGTGCAGGCTTCTTCTAAAGCGACGACTGACGAGGTTAGTTGCCGGAAGCGCTTACCGACGCTTGCTCTTGAAGGACTCTAAGACATCAACTGCAGGATGAGGAGGTCGTGATTGTGGGCGAGCTCATTGAGGGCCTACCGGAGTACTCTAAGGATGACGTGAAGAAGCACAACAGCGCCGCAACTGGCATTTGGGTGCGCGCTGCTCTTCCGCTCTCCGCTCTTGCTGCAGCCCTCTTAACTGTGATCCTCTCTCTGCCTTTGGAGGGCGAAGGCCAAGGCAAATAGAAATATATGACCAGAAGTCTGTGCTGACTGGCGATCTCTCTCTCTCTCTCTCTCTCTCTCTCTCTCTCTCTCTCTCTGCTCTCTCTGCTCTCTCTGCTCTCTCTCTCTCTCTGTGTGTGTGTGTGTGGGCTGCAGGTTGTCTACAAGCACGGCGTGTACGACATTACCCAGTTCGTGGAGGGTCATCCCGGCGGCAACAAGATCCTTCTGGCGGCTGGTGGTTCCATAGAGCCTTTTTGGGTTCGGCGTTAACAGTCCCTTGCTTTCTCCAGTTGGCCGCTTTGTTCCCCTTCTCATGAGCAACCCTATCCATAGGCCCTCTACGGAGTCCACAAGAGCAATCAGGTATACAGAATGCTCGAGGAGTACCGCATTGGCAATCTCGCCAAGGCCGACCGTGATGCCGCCGCTGCAGCTCCGGTATGTCTGTTTCCATGGCGATATTCAACTTGATCTACCTTTTTACGGTATATTCTTGCGTGATGTGAAGGCGGTGGAGGGTCCCTACGCGCATGAGCCCGAACGCCATCCGGCTCTCATCGTCCGCTCGGCGCAGCCCTTCAACGCCGAGACCCCCAGCGGTAACTTTTTTCCCTCGCCCACCCCATTTTCCCGCGTGCGATGGGAGTCTCCATTGATGTCCGGAGACCTCCACCGCAGAGCTCCTATCGTACGCGTTCACTACCCCGAACTCCCTCTTCTACGTGCGCAACCACCTCCCGGTCCCCGTGATCGACCCCAAGGAATACCGGCTGGAGATAGTCATCGAAGGAACGGGTTTGTTTCCCTCCCTCCCTCCCTCCCTCCCTATGCGCTCAAGCTCCTGCGCTGATCATTTCCCCTTTTTTTTTCACCGTTTTTCCTTTCCCTCCGCGCACAGACAAGAAGATCACGCTCTCGCTCGACGACCTCCAGCAGAAGTTCCAGAAGCATTCCGTGACTTCTGTCATTCAGTGCACAGGTTCGCCCTTTCCATTGCTCTCGCTTGGAATTCCCGCAACTCAACCACTCCTTTTCGCCTTCACCATCGTCATCAGGCAATCGGCGTAATGAGATGAAGCAGGTGAAGGACGTCAAGGGACTGGACTGGGACACCGGAGCCATAGGCAACGCGACTTGGACAGGTGAGGCCTCCCTTCTGACCACTCCGGGTAACCCGGCCATACGTATGCCGGCTTACGCACGTCACCCCTGCAGGAGTGTTGCTGAGGGACGTTCTCGCTTATGCCGGGCTGGAGGCTGGTGGAGGAGGTTCGTAGTGTGACACCGCCACTAAGACGACAGTGTTGTTGTGCCTGACTTGCTTCGTTTTCATCTCTCTCTCTCTCTCTCTCTCTCTCTCTCTCTCTCCTCCGCGCGCCCAATGCTGGAACAGACCTGGAACACGTCCAGTTCGAAGGCCTCGACCGCGACATGGTGCAGTGCTACGGCGCGTCCATTCCCATGGCAAAGGCCATCGACCCCAGAGTACCCTTCCCGCCAATTTGTAGATAAACCTATGGGCAAGCAAGCAACCAAACATAGAAACGAAAGGGAGACGCTTAAACAATTCCATGGCAGGGCGATGTGCTGCTCGCGTTTGAGATGAACGGCGAGGAGCTGCCTCGCGACCACGGCTACCCTGTGCGTGTGGTAGCCCCCGGTACGGCCCTTCTCTTCTTGATCGCTGAAGCGTATCGGCTGCTCAGCGTACGAAGGTAACCCTTGCATGCAGGCATCACCGGTGCGAGGAGCGTGAAGTGGGTGGGTAAGATTGTGGCCAGCAAGGTGGGATTCCTGACTTCCATCATCCACGCACCTCCTATTGTGTCGGTTATGGTAATAGACCTTCGGTGTAAACGCAGGAGGAGAGCAACTCGCACTGGCAGAAAAAGGACTACAAATCCTTCTCTCCCAATGTCGATTGGCACAACGTGGACTGGAAGTGCGTTCCCTGCATAATGGCCTTTCCTTGCTCTGGGTAAAATACTAAGCAATCATGGCATGTCTATTCTTACCTCAGCTCCGCTCCAGCGATTTTGGACACTCCCGTCCAGTCGGCCATTTGCGAACCGAAGAATGGGTCTGTGGTGGCGGAAGGTAATCGGCCTTTGGCTGTTGTGCCACAACTTGCTAATTTTAAACAACTGGAAAATTCGCGTAGGAGAGGACGAGATCCCCGTTAAGGGATTCGCCTACTCAGGTGGCGGAAGGTGGCTTCTTCCTCTCCCCGTTAATAATCTTATCGTAAGATATGACTCTGATGAGGGAGACAACAACCACGCCAATAGAGCGATTATACGGGTCGATGTTTCCTCTGATGGAGGCAAGTCGTGGCACACGGCGTCACTCAAGCAGGACGAGAATCAGCAGAAGCAATACAACAGGTAAGCCTCGAATAAATACCATGATGTTCATTGAAGGCAAGAAACATGATCGTGCCACAAACAGAACGTGGGCATGGACTCTGTGGGAAGCAACAGTACCGGTGCCGGCAGAGGCCAAGGGAAAGGAAACGATCGAGGTGTGCTCATTTGTGGCCATTTACTCGGATGTTCGCATTAACTCACTAGCGGTGTTATGCTGTCCATCCAGATTGTATGCAAGGCCACGGATTCCTCATACAATGACCAGCCAGAGAACGCTGCGCCCATCTGGAACCTTCGTGGAGTGCTCACCCACCACTGGCACAAAGTCACTCTGCGAAAGGAGGCATCAACGCCGGACAAACAGTAGAGGTTGCTACCTCATAATAAACAGCCTATTTTCTTTCCCTCCCGAGCTTGGTGGCACCACGTTCTGTGCACAAAGAGCCCGTTGGGCGGATTCATATCAACATACCCAGCTGCGAGGCTCCTCCGGTACCTCAGATACACAAAGGGCCAATCAGGATAAGTCTGAAGAACGTGGCGATGTGGTAACCGGTGCCTCCCCGACAGAAGCACCAATAGGAATCGGGCAATTTCTCACGCAGACATTGTGCAGGCAACGGTGTCGCTGGGCGTCCACCAACCAGAGCCCAACGGAAGGATAGTGGAGGAGTAACTGGTCCTTCTGTACATATCCACCCGACCGCCACAGACACCAACCCATACCGGCCCCTGCCATGGCTGCCCGACTTGTTGTGGTAGTGCTGGCTGCCCTTATTGGAGTGTGCATCGCCAACCAGTGCGGTTTGGTACACACCCGTGCTGGCTTAGAAAATTTAACTTCCTAGAGTTTCTTTGGGACACTCACCATGCCCCTGCACTCTGTTCTCTCAGACTATCTCGCAACCCGACATCTCATGCAGCTCGAAAACTTGTTCGAGTACGTCGGACTTTGAAAGGGCGATGGTCACAGTAGCGTCTTACCTTGTGTCATCTCTCAGGCACCTCCGGCACCGTGATGGAACCTCTTCCTCAAGGCGAAGACTACAATTCCTTCTACTCGTGGATCCTGTCCGTGTTGGGTATTTTCTTACGAGACCACCAACCGACAGAACACACGTATTGACGCAAAGCGGACCGTATTCTTTTTCTTCTTCGTCTGGACGTGTACAGGAAAGGACAGCAAGACCGTCAACTCGAAGTTCGTCGACCAGTCCACTACCGACCCCAACATTTACTTCAAGGATGTGGCCTCAACCACGAACTGCTACATTAATGTCACGTTCGTTTACGAAGTGGCCTCGTACCGCAACCAGTTGGGTTATTTCAAGTTCAACAAAGCTACCGGCCAGATGGTGTCCAACTCGAAAACCGTCATCTTCAACGAGGCGACAGTGGACTGCATCAATTCCGGCCGCCCTTGCCTCCCTCCGGGTTCCACCAGGATCTCAATGGGACCCATCAAGGGCAATGAAGCCGTAGGTTTCTATCTACGACAGAATTATCGCTGCAACTCAGACGGTCCTACCTACTACTCCCTCGACTCGCTCAACACCATGTCCAAGAGTGGCTGGCAACCGATACCCAAAACCGGGCGCATGGTTGCCGTTCTACGGGTAAACTTCCCAACGTTGCATTTTAATTTTAACGAATTACGACCACCTGGAGAAATTATCCCAGCAACGAACTAAGCTCCGCTTTTTTCTGTTCGTCCCCCCCCC